>CAVNZG010001857.1:0-173110 GCA_963693315.1 Diogma glabrata
AGATGATTCATACTTTGCGGCATCTGAGTTGTTGACGGCAGATGCAGTGGCGTCATTTCACCAAAATCTTGGGGGGGGGCGAGAATTTAAATGACATAAAAAGATTTTTTTCGTAAAAAATAACATACACGTTTTTATACACAGATATATTTAAAAGCATTTAAATGCATCGACTTAGAAATAAAAATAAAATGCTTTTGAGCTACATTGGTTACTCTGCTAGTCTTCTGGTGTTGTTTCATCGAAAATCCCTTCATTTGTTAAAAATAATTTTAAATTTAGTATCATCACTGCATTGTTTAAGCATCAAGAAAGTAGTTTTAATTAAAGCGCTTGTGCTAGAAATTATTATATCTTTGCTTTGTAACTGTACAGAGAGTAAATTTGTAAACGACAGCAGATCGTGCAGCATAGAAAAAAAGGATGGTTTTTCTATACGATTTTTTAGATCCCGGGCATCCCGGGATTTAAAATTTATGAGTCATATAGTCCCAAAATCCATAAAACACCACGGGATTGCAATCCCTACGTGACTCCTCTTATGTCGAATCGTTTTTTTGTTTGTTTTCCTTTATTTGTCTCAGAGAGAAAGAGTTATGTCTACCCTAAACTGACCAGAGCCAAATCGTTAAAATGCGGGACAAAATGCAAACGTTCTTCCAAATACTAACTAAACAGAATTTCTATTGCGAGAAAGTGGGACGGTGAATACGTGCTAGCTAGATTGTGCATAAATTTACTATTTAATGCTTTCCTTTACTATTTTATTCTTCAAAAATTCTTTTATTTTAATTGGACATTTTTCAACCGTTAGGAAATGTGCTTGCAGTGGTTCGTACATTTTCAAATTTCTTTTTAGTGCTGGCATTTCCGCCAGCCAGCGAGTTTCACTGTATCCAATAAGTTGGTTATGTTCGACATTACTTTTTCCATAGAACTCCTTCAACGTCTCCAGTAAAGACAGTAAAATATCCAATTTTTTTTTTTTTTTTTTTTTTTTTTTTTTTTACATTATTATGATGATTTTATTAAATATTTACATTTTTATATATAATTTTACAAAGTATTTTAATCTAGCAGGTTCTAAAAAGTTTATAAAAACTTGTCTAAGAACCAATTAACAGTTAAGATTATGTTATTTAAAATCATCCTTTAAAAAAAAAAATTTTTTTTCAGAATTCAAATTGAAAAAACTAAGAAGATTATATTATAATAAGATAATGTTTTATGCTAAATTTAAATATTCAGCTTTAAATTCATTAAATAAAATGCATTTCAAACTTTCTTTAAAAATATGAATCTTGCGTTCCTGCTTTATTTCATTAGGTAAATTGTTAAAATATTCCAAGCCAATATAAATAACCGATTTCTGACCAGCTACAGTTCTGCGAAAGTCAATACTAAAATCATTGGAATTTCTTGTGTGATAGCTATGTCTATTGCTAACATTATTGAGAGAGAAGTTATGCTTAATGAGGTTGTTCTTTAGTTTATATATAAATAAAATAGTTTCATATTTTATTAGTTTTGAAACTGGTAATAAGTTCGAAGAATACAAATAAATGGTTGGTGTTAACATGGGTGTTTTTTTGATAATTTTTATTGCTCTGTTTAATAGAATTTGCAATTCGTTTATTAATTTTTTAGATGCTGTACCCCAGATTATTGCAAGATACCGCAATTTGTTGATGACATGAGCATTCAGTATCATATACATAATTTTTTGAGGAAAAAAACTTGTCATTTTACTTAAAACAAAACAAATAACATTGATATTATTTTTTAAATTTGCTATATGGCTGCTCCAAGTGAGTTTGCAATCTATTACAACACCTAAATAAGTATATTCATACACTCTATCAATAGCATAATTATTATATATCAAATGAAATCTAGAGTCATCCAAGAAAAAATTTTTTTTTTCAAATATTATAAATTTTGTTTTTTTCTCATTTAATTTCAAATGGTTTGAAGATAAAAATGAATTTAGTAGATCGAGATCAAATTGCATGTTTTGATTTAATAAATCAATATTTGTGTGTTTGTATATTATAACCATGTCATCAGCATACATTACAAGTTTCCCCTTTAATCCTATTGCAAAAATGTCTTCACAATATATATTAAAAAGTAGAGGGCTCAAAATGGAGCCTTGAGGTACGCCAAATTCAATCGTTTTTTGTGTACTTGATTTATCATTAATTACAACGAACTGTTTTCTATTATCTAAATATGATTTTATTAGCTTCACTGAGTTTTCGGAACAGCCAAAATTTTTCAATTTGTAAGTAAAAAGCTTGTGACAAACCGAGTCAAAAGCGTTTTTCAAGTCGACAAACATGCACGACACTATTTGTTTATCATCCAAACCTATTTGTATATCTGTTATAACTTCTGATACCGCAGATAAAGTGGATGAGCTTTTACAAAATCCAAATTGGTTTGTATTAATAACATTATTTGCTATAATTAAATAGCCAATTAAATCAATTTTGCCATTTAAATCAGCAGCATTTCTTATTGCATTATTTAGAATATGGGCTGCGAATCCAATACCCAATACACTCTGGTTCAAATTCGAGTTTAGCTTGTTTTTAAATTTTCACCCCTTGACGTGACACCACTAAAATTGGTGTTCGTGTTATCAGCGCAATTAGCAACTAACTTTTTGTCAATGTTAAATAACAACAAAAAAACAAAATAACAACAAAACTTGTTCAAGCTACTGGAGCTGGCGGCTTATACCAACGCTTTTTTATGTTTATCTGTATCTATATGACTTTTAATATCATAATGTCCACTGTTAATTTGCAAATTCACTCCGACTGGTAATACACTAAACTTTTGCGTCGTTATATTTTGATTTTTTTATAAAAGGATAGTCCAATTCAATATCGTATAAGAATTTACGTAAACGTTTTCTATCCGTCTTGATTTGCAGGAGAACTTTTTAAATATAATTTTAAAAATTAGTATATATTTACCTTTTATAGTAGCTTAAAACTTTTGTTACACAAGTAAAGACTGCAAAACAATTGAAACAATTTATTTTAATTTTACTAAATAATTAATATCTTTTCTGTATTCTGTAAGTATAAGAGGTATACAGTATACCTCTCGTTCTATCTTTTGCAAATCTATACCATTTATCAAGTTTTTATGCTGTTTGCTTTGTTTGTTCTTTATTGAGAAAAAAAATTATATATTAGAAAATAATAATTTTACTTTTGAGCTACCTAGTTAAAGTGTGTTTTAAACAAAGTTTGAAACGCTACTTATATCACTCTTTTACTTTGTCCTTTCAGTGCGTAGCTTAAAAAAAATATAACACTCCCACATACAGGAGTGAAAATAATAAAATACTATTCTTGCTACTAAATTGAAATAAATATTTTCTTTCAAATACTCAAAATTTTTGCGTCAAATTTGATGCTTTCCAACGTAAAATGCTTCAAATGATTCGTTCAATTATTCATGTATTGTTAAAAAAATGAATATAAAGGATGACGTAGAGTGACTAGTTTTCTTCTTTTGCAAATCGAATGAAAGAACAAGAAAATGCAATCTGCTCCAAAGGAGTAAAATCGAAAAAGCAAAAATTTTACTCTTACGAGTAAGAACGATATTCAAATTATGAACATTTTAATTTTTGAATATTATTTCAAAGGATTGAAATGAGTGCTCGAATAAAGGAAAATTGTAAACTCTGGTTTAAAAATTTAAATTTTTATGAATTTATACGCAAAACTGCGTCCTTTTAAGTAAAATATTTTGTATTTTATTTTTCACACCGGGGAGCTGTTTCTATAAACAAAGAAACCTTTTCGCTGAGGTAGATCTGTTAAACATTAAAAGATATGTAAATTATTGAAGTGAAATAACTGAGTTTAGTATTTCTAAGAAAATTATAGTTAAAACACTATTTTAGTAAAAAAAATATTGCACTGGTTTGTTCTCTGAATATGGTTAAATCAACATATACATAACATTATACAAACTGCAAGAAAAAACTGTGAAGCCATTGCTTTGACTAAGATATTGCGCAAACTGTACGTAGATAGATATAAGGTTTTTTGATTATTTCGATAATGCGGGCAAATGTGGTGGAAATATTTGTTTCGTGGGACGCTTCGTGGGACAGATTTCTCCGTGGGACAACGCAATGAAATGTGTGACATTTCCACGCAGCGTGGGACGTCTGGTCAGTTTACTACCCATAAACGTGCGTAAATTTTTCATTTGATTCAAAATTGTACCATTATTGCGAGCTTCTTTTAAAGAAAAACCTACCACAAAAAAATAATAGTTTCTCTCTCCCTGTGACTGTATAAAAAAATGAACAAAGATTGACGTTTAGGATACGTTTTGGATTTTATTATAACCAACCAAACATATAATTTTTGCTATAATATGAGTTAAAAATTATAGTCCATATAGCGAAAAGAATTTGTCAGCAAGTTTTCATAACATACTTTGAAAATATTTACATAACTTAAATATTTGTTCGTGTCGTTAGAAAATAATGCTTGTTCATTATAAAACATTCACTATTATAAAATCACAGGAAATAACCCAATAAATTTAAATTACTCCCGTAATTATTTTCATTCATTTTATAAAAATTAGCACAACTATCAAGAAAACTTTTGATATGTTATAGGATTTTACATTTTAGAATTGTTTTTAATTTATTGTTTTTAAAACAGTCTTGTAAAGTTTGTACAATATGATATAGATAAAAAACAAGGCCAAACAGTCAGGGTTCTCCAAATAAGTGGGGTATAATTAGGTTGTATTCTCCTGCATGTACTTACTTTTAAGTTTATATAAATTACCAATGGTCAATAACAATTGAAATTTGAATGTTAAATACTGCACTATGAACTCTCGAGGAACCCTATACTAATGAAATATTTTGTTTCCTCTGGCTCAGACACGAATATTTTATAAACAAAACACAATCGTTCCTCTAAAAGCGGTGATCCCGCGGACCTTATAGTACGATAGAATTTTGTCAAAATACGCACCCACGGCATTTTTGGAAGAACGATCGTGTTTTGTTTATAAAACTGATTTCATCAGAAGATTAGAAGCAATACGACCGCCTTTCGTATCGGTGGTGCTCTAGTCCTTGATACAAAGAACGATAACGGTTTGAATATTGCGGTGAACTGTACTTTAGTCGGGCCAAAATAATATGTAACGTAATAATTATATTATCAGATATATTTCAATTAATAGTATGCGATAAAATTGGTATATTATACCGCATTTACAGCGGCATAGCAAATTAGTAGAAGTAATTTAAATATGTGCTGTAAACACTTTTTATTTTGAACGCTTGCAACTAATTTGATATCTAGCCTTACTAAAAATAATTTTTTTTTAAATTTAATACTTCACACTATGAACACCATTGTAAATAAAAATCTTTGATTTTTACACCGTCTCCTTTTCCCAAAAACTAATATACTATCTACTAATTTGCTATGTCGCTGTAAATGCGGTATTAGTTAAGTAAATCTTCTAAAAATTAGACGAATTTACAAAATAACAGTGCATTGAAATTTTTATAGTGTATAATTCTATCACGATTGGATGGTTTTATTGAATCGATGTATTGATAGTACCAGATCCTTGGGGGGGCCAATGCCCCCCCCCCCCCCCAGCCCTACCCAATTGACGCCCCTGGGCAGATGATTTATATTTTGAGCCACACGTGCTTGTTCTAATACATTCATTGAATTTTCTGTTCCGAAGATGGAATTTATATTCATATAATTTGTTATTCCCACCCAATTACGTGATATTTAACAGGTAGCATTTATAAGAAAATCTACATCAACTACAGAACAAATTTATGTTAGCTGTACAGGTGGATTGACAGGCATTTAGATCTTTGTAGCTCAAACAGCTGCACTAACAGTAAAGACTAAATTCCCACTCAACCACCACACTTTTCCATTTTCCTGCTTATAATATGACTACTTTGCATTTTTTCATTACCATTTTTATTAATAATCATCGGCACACCTGACTTTTTTTGTAGCATCAAGGTTATAATAGTTTTTGATTATACATTTGCATTCTATCGAATTTTGTTTATTTTCTTTGTTTATAATGGAAAAACGAAACAAAAGAATTGCTATCGTTTAAATTTCTCCCTTTCATTTTATGATAATGATGAAACGAAGAAAGAAATGGAATTTTACAATACATGAACGTTTCCAGCTTTTTGCTTGTACTCTAATTAATAAACGGGTGGTTCTTACTTTTGTTAATGTTTTATAAATTGATTGAAGAACAGGAAAAATGTTGTGGAAAAAAATGAGACAATCTGTTATTAACTGGCTACCTTCTAAATTGTGAATGTATTGATTACAAACAATATGAAGGACGAGCATCTGTCTCATGCAATCAACTCTTGTTTAGTAATTTTTGAAAATATATAAAAAAGAAATATTCTTAAAATTTGGCGGAGTTGTGATTAGGAGTTCACATTAAATGTTTTAAATTGATTTATTGTCAAAATTGGTGTTATTTTTCTTATTCTAACAGTTTTAAGTTTTCGTTTCTGTTAAAAATTTATTGTGCTAAAATAAAAATAATATAACAAAATAATGAAACAAAAAAAAAGAAGGCAGTGTTAAGGACTACCGACAGAAGTGAAAATTTAAATCTGTGAAATAGCTGTGTTTTTTGTCTGTCTTCCAATTATTGTAGCATTGCAAATAAAAATTTCAGAATCTTTAAATTAAAATCATTCAAATTATTCTGGGTTTCACATCTATCAGCATTCCAAGCAACTATTATATACATTTTTATATTTAAAATAATCAAAACATATCATAGAAAAATTTGCGTCTATCAACACCTTAGAAAGCATGAATTGTTGTGGGACCTTGTTCTTAAAAGCTTTTTATGGGTTGTTGTGCCATATCTTGTAATTTCTGCTACCAAACACATTTTATTTAAAAAAAAAATAGCGCATCATCAAAGAATATTCCATAACTTAGAGTAAGGGATGGTATAGTTGATTGAAAATGCTTCATCCGCCCGCACCCCAAAGATATCACTTTGGCTAATGAGATTGCACTGTTATTGCCAGTGGTATACGATATCACAAGATAACTCATATGCCAATAGCGGGGACTAAAGTACGCGTGCTTGTCACACCCATAGATCAACAATTTTAAATTTTACAAATCTGCCTGCGGAAAGCTAAGTAAATTAATTGGTATTAATGCATATTGTTCCGTTTGCAAATCACTATCGGCTAAGTATCACCATTTTTAATTATTTTATTTATCATGATTGCCATCCATGTTTAATCATACATAAGCTATACTTCCTTATATAGAATTTATGCGACTTCCGTCTCGTAATTGTGAGCTTTAAATCAATATAATCGATGTTATCAAGTATCAAGTTACAAGTATTAAGTTTTCACTTAATTTTAGAAACATGTATTACATACAATTTCAAACCAACAATTTTGATATACAAATGTAATTGTTTCAGGCTATACTATCTTTCCTATTTTCAATATTTATTTTGCATGATGACTAGAATGCAAATTGCAAAAGACAGTAGCAGGAGGGATCGATTTTGCAGGAGGGATCGATTTTGATCGATTATGATCAATGTTGATCTACGGGTCTGACTACCCTGCGTACTCCAGTCCCTGCCATTGACATATGAGTTAGCGTGAGATATCACATACCACTGGCAATGGCAGGAGATGTCATTAGCCAAGATGATATCTTAGGGTGCTGGCGGACGAACTTTAATTAGTCAACGGCAGCACTTCCAGTCTTAGCTGGGCAGCGTTCCGTAGCGGTACCGCTCATTAGCTCTTCCGAGGAATCGAACCAACACGTAGTTATGTGTGGGCTTTGTGCCTCGATTGAGGTGGTGGGCGGTGTTTTGTTATTATTTCTTCATCTTATCATGAAATATTGGCATATGTCATATTTTGTAGTATGATAGGATTTTTTACTTAGTTATGCATTTTAAAATAAAACACAAAAAAATAAAATAAACATTTTGATATATATATGGCAGTACAACCGAAAAAAAATAAGTCTGCAAGTGGTAAAGCAAATTTGCGCAATCCACCCGCCCATAAAGCGGCATGTCCACGGAATTTGCAGGGACAAAACATATATGAATCAATAAAAAATTTTAAAATACATGTTCAAAACATCTGCGGATTGAACGCTAACCATGACCACGTGCAACATCATCTTGAGCACGACAAACCGAACATTCTATTCCTTACAGAAACACAAGTTTCTGAAAATTTTCTCTTTATAGAATCGCTTAATTCCAAATATAGGCTCGAATCAGCTTTCAAACTCCATCAGGGCGTATGCGCATTCATTCATGAGAGTGTTGCGTACACGCGCTTTCCAAATTTTGAACTACACGGTGACGGCTTCAATACAATGGTTTTAAAGATTTGTCTTCCAGAAATGACTTTTTTTACAATAGCTTTATACCGGTCCCCCAACAAACGTAACCCAAACTTTTTTAATATACTGACAAAAATTATGGACGAGATTAGAGCAAAGTCCCCTAATTGTGAAGTTATCGTTACCGGTGACTTCAACGTCCACAACAAATCATGGTTGGAATTCTCCAAATCGACCGACGATGTTGACAATAGTGGAAAACTGGCAGAAATTTTTGCCGCGTCTCAGGGCCTATTCCAAATTGTTAAAAGCCCGACTTTCACTCCCCGTAATGGCGGTGATAATAGTTTTCTACTAGATCTCTATCTTACCACAATGCCAGATATTACGAGTGTCGATGTTGCGAAAGGTAGTATTGGAAATTCTGATCATTATTTAATCTCATCAGTTATCAAAACTGATTTACTTAAAACTACAGCTCCCAAACCCCGTAAAATATTTCACTACTCAAAAATGGATAAGAGTGGTCTTCAAAATTTTTTCCATGGTTTCCCTTTCGACCGTCATTGTTTTTACACTGACAATGTAAATGTTTCTGCTCAAAACTTTACAGAAACCATCCAATTTGCTATCAATAAATTTGTCCCTTTCTCCATAGTAAAACCCAAACAAAAATACTTGTATTCGAAAGCTGCCAAAACGGCACTTAGAAACAAACGTAGATCATTTAATATTTGGATTCATAACAAAACTCCCACTAATCGATCCCAATATCTAAAGGCCAACAAAATATCCAATCAGATTATCTCAAACGAAAAGTCCGAAATTGACAGAGCGAAAGCCTCAAAACTTACGTCTATGTCTGTTTCTAACAAAGACCTGAATAAAGTTGCCGACTGGGGTGACCAAAACCTTGTCAATTTCAACTCCACCAAAACACAGCTGTTGATTGTTTCCAGATTAAAGACCGAGTTCCCCAAAGATATTTTATTTAGTATGTGTAATGAACCAATAGGTGAATGTAAAAACATTCGTTTATTGGGTGTCACAGTTTCAAATGACCTACTCTGGAACGATCATGTAATGGCGATGGCAAAAAGCGCGTCTAAAAAACTCGGCCTCCTAAATAGATGCAAAAAATTTTTCACTCCATACCAATTGCTCCATGTTTATAAGTCCTATATTCGTCCTTGTATGGAGTACTGCTGTCAAGTTTGGGGTGCTGCCTCTGTTTCCATCTTGGCCCTCTTGGACTCTGTTCAAAAGCGAGCTATACGAATTGTAGGTGATCGAACTTTGACATCAAAACTTGATTCCCTACAACATCGTCGCACTGTTGCTGACCTCGTTGTTTTTTACAAATATCGTCATCAGCAGTGCTCAGATGAAATCAGCGGCATCATGCCTCAAACTTATTCTTACCCCCGTTCCACTCGGCAATCGGCTGCCGCAACCAGTGAAACGGTAAAGATCCCGCGCTGTCATACTGGCAGATCGCAGAGAGACTTCTTTGTCCGAACTGCGTACAAATGGAATAGTTTGCCGGAACACTTAGTCTCAGTTGGCTACAACCCACAGATGTTTAAAAAAAGCGTTAATCTACACCTCAGAACGCCAGTTGTTGTGGGACCCAGGTCTAGACCTAGGTCTTAAAAGGTATTTATGTGTTGTTGTGACACATATTCTAAACCCTATTACACAACACATTTTATTAAAAAAAAAAAAAAAAAATATAACTTTAAAAAACTGCATTATAGATCAATTTTTTAAAATCCGTAAAAAGAAATTTTTATTATTTTTATGAATTCATGAATAAAAAATAATAATTTTAATGGTATGTATTTAATAAAAATTAAAAAAAAAACAATACAAAAAATGTACCAGTCCAGGAATTGAACTCACGATCTACAGAACATCAGTCGAGCGCGTTATCCACATCGCAATTTCAAACATTAAGAAATGATGGATGTGTTTCATATTTAAAAATATTTAGCTGATTTAAAAATTGGTAACGCGAATATATAGATTTTAGTCCATATAAAATTTTACAACGCGGCTAAAGAAGTTTTCACTTCAAAAAATTAAATGTTTCAAACGATATGGCGGTGGCTCGAGAAAGGCAAGATGACAAAGATTTAAAAAGGCTAACCAAAGTGAATATGACTATTGGACCATTTGTTTGCACAAGGTGTTCCGGAATTTTATCGTTGTAGTGTTTTAAAGCAGAGGCGTGCACTGGATGGTCAAACACAGCTGATTGGGTGAGTTCGTTCCACAATTTATATTAAATTACAATTTTTTGATTGTTGTTGGAATGGATACGACCGTAACACATATGCATTTTTCTGTAATCACGACAGAAAATGTGTATTTTGTTTAATTAATTAATTAATTTAATTAATTTGATTATTTTAATTTTAATTTAATTAATTTAATGTTTTGATCGCAGTAAAGTTCAAAGTTAACCTTAACCTAATTAAACCTTATTCTTTACTTTAATTAAATTTCAGCTGTGAGACTTTCCAATCGCTTATCCATGAACGCAAATGGTACTAAATCAGTTAATTTTAATCATTTACCGTATCTCCTTATTCACGTATTACATAATCCCAGAAGTGATGATATAAAATATTTCTTGGAATCGTAGTTATTAGATTTTAAGTCTAACTCTAATATGTGCCAGCTAACAAGCATAGCATCGCTTTTGAGTTGGGACAACGATTAACGAATGTAATTATATTCGGCTTTGGAAGATTTCAAACCAATTCTCAGACAAATTTAAAAAAATTGAAACAAGACAAATTTGTTTACATTTGTTTTATCTGCGAAAGAAAAACAAAAACAAACAAAAAATTAAAATTTTTAAATAAAAATTAATATTTTTTAGAACAACCAAGAGGAAACACAAACAGGACCCAAAAAAAAACAACTCAACATTTATCAAATGATAACAAAAGAATTTTGTTTTTTATAAGTTTGTGAAAAAAATGGTTGCAAAAATAAACAAACAAAAAATTAAATTAAATATATTTTTCTGTATGATAATAAAATTATAATAGTATAATAATGATGTAAAGAAGGAAGAACAATGAGGGCAATTTACACAGAAAAAATTAAGTGGATATTGTGTTGATGGTAATTGTTGTTCTTCTTTTTTGCTTAACATATATAAATTGTTTTCAAAATGGTGGTTGTTTTTTTATGATTTGATTATTAGTTGGGGGGTTCTTTTAATTAACGATTTTTACTGAAGGATATTATCTCAAGAAGTTGCTATTTTTTAGCAAACAATAATTGAAATGAAAACGTGAAATAAAGGCAGTACAGATTGTTCTTCGGGAAGGTTTTCAGCTTGGTTTTGTAAAGATAAAAAAATGCTAATCAACACATCAAGAGCGTTTGTAGTTGCAAGACCTATGTCTTCAAATGAGTTCTGTGTTGTATATTTGTCAGAGTTTTGTCTGTAAGATTTTGCATTCATTTTGTTTTGTTAAATATAAAACCGTAAAGTTTTCACACTGTAAATTATAACATATTCAAGCCACTGTATGTAAAAACCACATAAAAAGTAGAAACTATAAAACGAAAATTTACTGTAAAAGCGTTATAATTTCATATTTTCTCGTTGGTTCTGGTTTTTGTATAACAATGATTCGTTTTGCCCTATAAATTGTATAATTAATTTTGTGCACAAAAACTCTATAACATAATTACGAATAAATGGAATCTAGTTTCCTCTTATGTAAGGCACTTAACTGTATCTGCTGCTATTAAGAAAACATGGATAATAATTTTATCTAATATTTTACGGTTATGTTTACTGAATATATGAACCCTGAAAATAATTGTCTGAAAATTTTTTACCAATTATTGTAATTATGTTAGAATACTCTGCTCAACTTCTGAATAATTGTAGCTCTGATTTGCTTTTATTGAATCATATAAATCTTTTTACAACTGTTTTTTCTCCAACTTCAACATTCTTTAATAAAAAAGATTAAAAATTAATTCAAAACGTCCATCAAAAACATGCTTCACATGATTCTTTTTCAAAAAGCTTGATCTCTGCCCACTTGTTCCAAATGTAATAACATAAATCAAATCAAAAATTCATAATCATACTGTCAGGACATAAAAGTTATACATAGAACAATCTATAGGATTCTACAACGTTTTATGTTTTTCCGCTTTAAATAAAACGTTCTATTCATAGACATAAATTCCTAAGTCAAACAAGCAAATTTTTCTACTTTTTTTCAAACAATTTGTCTTATTTTTCCAGTAGTTGAACGTTTAGAGCGTTGGGAATGCTATTCAAAATAGCTATATATGTAATAAAATGTGTAATATTGAAGAGTTGATCTATAGAGTCTAGACTTTTTATTTCAATCAAATTTTAATGTAATATTTATTCTGTTTGTGTTAAATAAAATTTTATTGTATCCATTGAAAATTGAAATATAATTACATGATTAAATAGTAATATGAGCTTAAATTATGATATAGTGATAATTAAAAAAGGCAAATCAATCGATCACATACATCTTTCTGCAGTAATAAAGAAAATAGAACTCTAGTAGAATACTTCTCAGAAAACCTCTCCATATAGCGCGGTAAATACTTCTTTCAAGTATGTATTAAATTTTTTTTTCTTTGCACATATGCCAAATAATCTTATTAATAAGAAGTGGAAAAATTTGTTAGTCAAAATTAAATGATTTTTGGCACACTTAAAATTCAACAATCGAGTTTAAGCCTTTTTGACACTTTTGAAGGCATTTTGATTTCATTTTTTTTTTATTGAAAGTTAGACATGTTTAGTGTTAATATAATTAATTATATATTAACGTCTCTGAATATCCGAAGATACCATGCCAACTAGGGATTAGAATCGACTGAGAATTAAGTTTCTTTGAGAAATTTATGAACGGCGACTTTGAACTTTTGCGGATTAAAGTTATCAGGGAAAACCCACGAAGGTAACGAATTCCAGAGATGAGAGACTCTGTTGAAAAAGTCGCGCTGGACGGCTACAGTTCTACATCTAATTATTTGAACCGTAAAAGGATGGGCCGCTACAGATGCTCTGGTATGACGTGATAGGTTTGCAGACTTTGGTAAAATCGGTTTGATTTCTTCAGGAACCCGTTCATCCATGATATATTTGTAGAAAATCGTCAAATCAGCAACATTTCTTCTGGAGGGCTAAAATCTCAAGCTCTGAGATATCAAGACTTCGGTTTTGGTTAAGGATTTTGATGTAGTTGTCGGCATAAAACTTTTATGAGGACATTGTTTTTAGTTTTGGGCAGCGATGTACATCAAACATAACTCTTTGTTAAAGTACATGAATTTGTTCTCTCTGTTTAGAAATTTATTACAAAACTAACACGAAACATCAATACGTTGCCGGAAAATCATAACAGGTCATAGGTAACATAATTTAGTGAAAAGATGATACAATAAAAAAACTACTTAAAAACCTCTCCATTTAGCGTTTCGAGAAAATATTACAAAATCACAAATTTATATTTCTTTCAAAATTCCAAAAATATTGTAAAAATTAAATAAAATCAAACTTTTTTCAAAATTCTAAAAATTTTCCAAAAATTATTACAAAATCAAAGATTAAAACTTTTTTCAAAATTCCAAAA
This sequence comes from Diogma glabrata, assembly GCA_963693315.1. Taxonomy (NCBI): domain Eukaryota; kingdom Metazoa; phylum Arthropoda; class Insecta; order Diptera; family Cylindrotomidae; genus Diogma; species Diogma glabrata. The sequence continues at coordinate 14,069 of CAVNZG010001857.1, forward strand.
TTATTCCAAAAATTAGAATAAAATCAAATATTTAAACTTTTTCGAAATTCTAATAATATTCCAAAAATTCTTAAAAATTCAAAAACTCAAACTTTTTCCAAAATTCTAAAAATATTGCAAAAATAATAACTATATCAAAAATTGAAACTTTTTTCAAAATTTCAAAAATTATAATAAAACCAAAAATTTTAAATTTTTCAAAATTCTAAAAATATTCCAAAAATTCTTACAAAATCAAAAATACAAACGTTTTTAAAATTCCAAAAATATTTCAAAAACTATAACAAATTCAAAAATTTCCATGTCATATCACACAAAGGATATTCGGACGTAACACATAAACATTTGTTGATTCAATGATTCTTATTTGTTATATGTGTTATTATGGTTATCCATATTATTCACTGTTATTTGTTGATTCAATAATTGTCACTCTTATTTGTTGATTCAATAATTGTTTTGCCCAGCTTGATGAGACAATCTTAAGGGTGGGAATTCCCCACGATTGTAACGTGATCCTGTGACTTAGTCAAAGGAAAGAATAAATTGTTTAAACATCGTTTTTCGGTAATTTTCAATTCACTGGACTTGAATATTGAAAATTTTTGAATTATATATTAGAGATTTTTTGAGCACTTAAACTCAAGCAATTAAATTATTTTGAATTTTTCAATTCAAAAGCACATTTTGGATTTTTCTCAGCAAAAAAATCCATTTTTCTCTTATACGTGTTTCAGATCGGGATTCGAACTATCCTCATCAGTACCGTGGTTCGAATTCATTTTGACAGACATGCTATCCAACTAACCTACAGAGGCGATGGTATTTCAAAGTTGAAATTTCATCATTATTTAACTACTTTAAGTTAAATTTTTCTCATTAAGTATTTTCTGTTTTTTGTAATTCAACTAGCCAATTCTAGTGTATTTAGTCTAATTAACTCTACGAACATATTTTTATCATACCCTAACTAAGCTAGCATTGAATAAATCTACTTGTGATCTACGAGTTTGTAAGACAATTTCCAACTAGTTGTTGTGATTAACACTGATTAAATTCTAGATGTTATTTGAATGTATATTTATTTTATACGAAAGAAAATGTTGCTGTACATTAAACTGGTTAATAATTTTTAATTCACTAGACTTGAATATTGAAAATTTTTGAACCTCTTCAATTATATTAAATGGTAACAAAGGTATCCGATAGAAAGAGCGCGATAGAATTGTAAAACTGGATTCATTCAACAAAATGACTAACTCAGTCAACTTTTGAAATTTTTAATTAAAATTTTGTACACATATCTACGGAAATATATCAAAGTGACTTTCTCCTTTAAGTGATGCATATTCTCAATATTGAAAACACCCTCGTTTTTTTGAATTATTATTATTATTACCTACATATTTTTTTAAATCAAAAAATACGGAAGTGGAATTTTATTTCATTTATAGTTTTGAACAACCAGATTAAATTAAGCAAAATTAAATCAAATTCTCTCAAATTTAAATAAAATCAAAAACACTTACTATGTAACGATCGGCCCTATTTCAATTCCTGCTCTAAATTAAAAATCAAAACAATCTAAAACACAATTCCATATAAACAACTTATTATCCTAATTCAAATTTTACTCTATATCAAAATAAAAAAATCAAAAGCAAAAACATCCAGAGAAACTCCGTAAATAAATTTATTATTTCGTTTTTTACGCACAAACGAAATTGTAGAACACGTTTTACATCCTAGTTATCGTGGCTGAAAGTTAAACTTAGCGCCCGTAAAATAAAATCCCGTTGCTATATAAAACATTAGTGTATTTTTCTACTTTGACCCCAGTAAAATATTCTTAGAAATATGGAGGGGCTGAAAACTCAAGCTCTGAGATATCAAGACTTCGGTCTGGGTTAAAGGTTATGATACAGTTTTCGGCAAAAAACTTTTATGAGGACATGGTTTTTAGTTTTGGGCAGCGATGAATATCAAACATAACTTTTTGTAAAAGAACATGTATTTTTTATCTCTGTTTAGATATGTATTAAAAAACTAACACGAAACATCAACACGTTGTTGGAAAATTATAACAAAGAAAGTGTCAAAAGAAAGATGTTTATTTATTTTCTAACGCAATTTTTTGGAAAAAATAAAATTAATTATTTGTATGACATGAAATTTTATTATTATTATAGAGAACTATGGCATTATAAATTTGTCAAAAAAAAATGTCAAGTGTGTCAAAAAAGTGATTTTCATTTCTTTTTTTTAGAAAATAATAAAATTAGTTATTTGGAGGAAATGATATTATTGTTATTGAGGATTTTATTGCATTATAAGTTAGTCAAAAAAATATTGTCAAGTATGTCAAAAATGAATTCATTTATTTTTTTAGCCAATTTTATGGAAAAACAATTTAGCTGTTTGTATGACGTAAATGAGATAGATGTCCATAACACTTCTCTGTATATCCTCAACTTCAAAACCTACGTTTCCAACTGCACAACGATTTTAGCGTTGTGTAATATGGGTTCAAGTTGAGTAGAATAATGGTTATCATCGCTTATACTGAAATTCCTAACACACACAAACTGCTGATGTTGAAAGGTTATACGCTTTCCGTAGATTCTCAATCACCAGAAACTGTGCCAATGCTAATCTATCGACCCCATTATTTACACATAAGTAGTTACTTTCTAAATCATTAAATTGTTCCATAAGCTTGTAATTCAATCCATTGGATACCACGTGCTCTTCAAATACGACAGTTATGTGCTTGTAATAATAAACATGGTGTAATATACTGCGGAAACTAACAGATTCCCCTTTGATAGATATGAATCCTGGTTAGTGGTTACTATGACCAAACCCTGAGTTAATGTATATGCGGTTGCGGACATTTTTGACTTTAATGTTTGCTTAAGAATCTGGGTGGTTTTGAAGAGCCTCCATACCTTGTGTGTACTCGACTGTGCCTATTAAAAGTATACGGTTAAGATTGATTTCAGAATACTCTGTAGAAAAGTTTGATCCTTCCCTTTTGCTCTGAGGATAAATTCGAATCTCTTCTGTTTTTCATCTAATTATATAGCTCAACAACTCTAGTTTTTCTAAAGTTTTTCAAACATTCAACCACAAACATAATTTATGAGATTTACAGTCAATTAAAAATATATCATTTTATTATTATTATTTCAACAAGCATCAACCACAACATTTTTTTATAGCTTCTTTTATATTTTATTTTATATGTCAAGAGATTCCAAAATTCAAAATGATAATAAAAATGACAAATGTGTTTATTGTCTTAATTTTTTCTAAAAATTAAAACTGCTGTGCTAAATTTTTATTCTGTTATAAAAAATTTTAAAATTTATGAACTCTTATAGAATTAAAAAGTTCATAATTTATTAAAGAAAAAAAATTATAATTAGATTCATAATAATTCATTTTCGTTATGAAAGCATAAGATGTAATTAAAGCTACTTTAAAATTTTCCATATTTTAAACTTTAGAATGCACAGATTACATTTGCAGACGTAGTTTTGTTCTTGTGAAAGAATCTATGTAAATTTCACCCACACTATCTTTAGAAGAAATAAAAAATCTTCAAAAACAAAAATGGGAAACTTAAAGAATCTGAAATGAGATGGTAATTGAGCACAAGTTTGGGTTAAATTTATTGTAAGCACTTCAATGTCAACCGCAAGACTTCACTGAGGTTTGAGTATCTAACTATAAAATTTTTGAAATTAATAAAGTTTTTTACTTGTTATTTATTATAATACAGATTTATCTGTCACAAAAATATCTTGGGGAAATTATGTATTATTGTATCCCTTTAATACACTTAAAATAGATTAAAGTGATGACAACCTCAGCTCGATGTTAACAGTTCAGTATTCAAACAAAGAGAAAATGCTTGCAAACAGTGATTGGGACAACTACGGATAAACATTTTCCAGATAGCAGAATGAGGTTTATTTAAAATTTAAAGTGGTACATGTAATGTAACAGTAGTTGAATTAAGTTAATAACTTTTTTTCATGAAAAAAAATCTGCTTTGGTCTTATATCATGAATTTTTGTTTTTCAAAATAAAAGTATTTGAAATTAATTGAACTATATTTTATTTCTACATTAACATTACATGCGGTTGTTTTCACTATACCGTTCTATAGCTGTACAACTGTTGAATCAATTTCGGTTTTCGTTTCTCCATATCCGCCCTTGCAGCGAGGTTGTGACAACTGCATTTCGATAAGAAATAGAACCATTGAATAAATATATAAGGAAGAATAATTACGTGTGGCTACACGAATATTTTTTGAAGTATGTAATTTGTATATCTGTGCGTTCTTCATCCATGACATTTGACATATTTCGTTATGTATTTTAAAATAAAATGATAGCTTTTATCCAAAATTCTACGTTAAGATATTCAAATTAAACAAAATTTATAAAAATTAAAGTTTAAACTAACGTTTTACAAAACAATTATTAGTATTTGTGCAGTAGTTTATTCATAAAAATAAAGTGTTGCATTAAAATATGTACAAATAACCTTAAACACACTGAAATTTGATCATCGAATTTCATATCAATGATTAGAATATTTTGACTAATACTACGCATAAAACGGGTTTAGAATGATGTTTTAACAAAAACATAAAGTATTTGCTTTACAAAAACTGTTATTTTCTAGTTTAATTTTATATTTTATTACCCTACATAAATGTAATTTTTCTTAATCCATCGTTGTCAAACCATATTTCAAACGTAATCACAGCCGAATATAAGGTGTTCTTAAAGTAATTCAATATGATTAAAATTTGTGTTTTATGGACAATTAAAAATATTTATATATGAAATATTTTATCCAAACATATTAGGCTTTTAAATTTATATGGAAAATATAAATATGCATTATATTATATGAAAATATAAATATGCAAATTGTAAACAGTACCACCCAGCTAAAATGCAAACACTATAAAACTTCACCAATACTAAAAATTAGATGCTTCACTCAAAATGTCTAGTTACTCTTCCTTAAATATTTATTCAATGAATAGAACATATTTTTTCAGTGTGCGGTTTGACTTCTAGCTCAGGAAATTATTACATTGTTTTATTTTTCGTTATTTTCGTTACATTTATACGTTCAATATAATTGAATTAGATTGTATTTTATTGCAACATATATTTTTTTTTTGATTAAGTCTCTCTAGAAGAGTTTATGGAATCATGAGTTCGATCTCACAATCCCATAAACTTTTCTAATTATATACTGACACAATTAGAGTTCAATTTAAATTGATTCCCTTTTAGTCCGTCAAAACTCTTATTAAATTAATAGAGCCTTATATATGCGAAAACTTATAAAAAGTTTGAGTTTGCTACGTTTCTAGAAACTGTAATTTGTATTAAGTAAATAATCTTAACTCACGTTGTGATGAATCCACACAATGTACGAAATATAGACAAAACACAATGACGGCAAATTAAATTGCAATTTAATACACCAATCTAGCTATCGCTAAGAAAATTGAAAACATTATCATAACGTTGTAAGACCGATTGAAATTTTTTTTTAAATTATTTGTTGTTCCATGTCATTAAAATTAAGATGGTGGTAGAATTTCGACAACTGTGGTATGTCATGATTATTTAATCATGACATCCCTATTAACATTCTTAAGGATATAGTTTTTGATCTTATAAATAATTCTGTTTCATCTTCTGAACTTCAAAACGAACTCAGCATGATATTTAAAACTTGTGTTGAACAGAACTATTTTGTTTTTGATAACAAATATTATAAATTTACTGATGGTCTTCCGATGGGATCCCCATTATCTCCCCTTCTAGCTGAAATTTTTATGGATTGGTTTGAGAGAAATATTTTAGATGTGTCACTTCCACTTGCTCAACATGTTTTGTTTTGGTATAGGTATGTAGATGACATTCTTTGTCTTTGGACTGGAACCGAACGACAACTTGACTCTTTTCTTCAAATCCTTAACGGAAAATGTAACTCTATTAAATTTACAATTGAAAAAGAGATAGAGAAGTCTATTAATTTTCTTGATATTACTATCAACCATAGCCAAACTAAATTTGATTTTAATATTTTTCGCAAACCAACTTACACAGATACGATTATTCACTCCACCTCCAATCATTCTCTGAATATTAAACATTCAGCTCTTTATTCATTAGTTGATAGACTTATTAAAATCCCACTCTCTTCCATAAACTTTAATAAAGAATTTAACACAATCTTAAACATCGCTAGTGAAAATGGTTTCGAACCAACTTTGGTTCATAAAATTCTTAACAAAAAACTCAAACGTCTCGCTTATAGGCAAATTTATCCAGTTTCTGTACCTGAAACAAAACATTGGCGTAAAATTTATTATAATGGACAAGTAAGCCAAAAACTAGGAAATATTATTTCTAAATACACCGATTTGAGTTGTTCTTTCTATAATAATCATACTTTACAGAATCTTCTTGTAAATAATAAAATGAAACAAAAAAATGTTTCTAAAAGTGGAGTATATCAACTATCCTGTGATGACTGTGATGCCTTGTATATTGGACAAACTGGTCGTAGTTTTGAAGATCGTTCAGCTGAACATTTTCGAGCTTTGAGATATGGACATTCTTCTTCAACTTTTTCTAATCATTTGTTATCTGAAAACCATAATAGTTCTTTCAATAATAATTCAAATTTAAAAATTCTTCATTTTGAATCTAAAGGTACAAAACTTGATATTCTGGAATCTTTTGAAATTAGAAAAGCTCTTTTCCATAACCAAAATTTATTAAACTTACAAACTGACGTCATTTTTTCGCCTTTAACTAACCCGGATTTGTTTGAGATCACTATTTAAATTTAAAAAAGAAATTATTATTTAGATTCTTTTAGTTATGTAATGTCTTACCCTTACAGACTTAGTTTTATTAATATTAATACATGTTTAATTATTTAATTATAAAAAATGTTTTTGTTCATTATTTTCTTTCTACCTTTATTTTGCAAATGTTTAAATGTTTGATTAAAGTAGTTAATATTTTTTCGTTTACTTTTTGTTTACAATGTTTAATTTTTTCTTTAATATTTTTATGCCTCTTGAAAATGGTTGTATAAACCGAAATTAATCGAGGTATTTTATTAATAATTTTATTTATAAATAAATATTAATAAATAAAATAAAATAATTTTGTGCGAACTAAACAAGGAGTTTTTTAAAATTTGATATTATTATTAAATATTTTATTATTATCATGTTTCGCCAAGCAGTGTCTTCCGCTTCTATACAATATTTATATCGGCAGATTTAGCCAGCTTAGCAGCGATTTATAAAAAGTTATTAAAGAAAGAAGAAATATCGGCAGATTTAGCCAGCTTAGCAGCGATTTATAAAAAGTTATTAAAGAAAGAAGAAATAACTCAAAACCATTTATGGTTTAACACCACCTGTAAACGTTTTAAAGTAATACCTAATTATATTCAAATATCAGCATCACTTTCAAATTCACGTGCATTGAAAGCGATAAGAATTGGACAAGAAACTTGGTTAAAAGCTGAAATAAGTTATCTGTTTGCCACAAGAAATAATTTAGCAACACATCTCAAAGTAGCCCATGGAGAGTTGGTGAGTAGATTGCATGCCTTTGAATTTGATATTTTAGATATTGGTTTACGTGAATATGTTCAAGAATATGCTTTCCAAAAATATTTAAAACAAAAGAAAAAATTGAATATTTGTGGCAATAACTTCTCATATATTTAAAATAATAACTCCTGCTTTTAAGAATCAAAGAGAAAAGTTGCCTGGAAAAACGATGATTGAAATAAAACTTTTAAATATTCATTCATTCGTTTTTTCATTTTTTAAAATGATGGTTAATTGTTTTGAAAAACAGTTTTAATTAAAAAAATTATTTTCTGCTGCTAAATTTTGAGAAATAAAACTGTAAAATTTCTTATTGAGTTGTTTAAAAAATTCACTCCATTATGTTATGCGAAAATAAATTACATAATTAAGATTATTTACATATGTTTAATCAAAATATAAAATTTACGATTTAATAAAAGTATGTAAGTTTGTATCTACAATTAAATGCCGTGTATTTAAATTGAAGAAGAATTGGATTGTATACTTATTGGATTGTATATAATTTTCAAAATAATAAGTGGAATATTGATGTTTTAATTTATGTATACATCTGAAAACAAATCGAAAAATTGAAATTATCTGAAACTAATTTAATTTGAAATATTGCTAATTAAATTTGAAATATTCGACGTTATTTAAATATTAAAGTATCAACTTCATCAAGCGTCAACTACATCCTTCAAGATTATTTCATCTCCTCATTGCTTGCTCTAATCAACAACTTTCAACTCATCATTCGGATACCTCCAGCTACCAAACAGTAATCAACTCAACTATAGCAAATCATCATCTGGATACCTCCTGCTACCAAATATTCTCTTGATTACCAAATATCCGGAACCTCCTTCAACACAAACTTTCTACACTAAAGTAGAAAATATATCAAATATTAATTTTTCACAAAATGAAATTCAATTTTTACATAAAGGATTAAAGTATGCTCCAATAGATATTAACAAATCAAGAAGTCTTTTACAAGTCGCTATTGATGTTGACGTGGCTTTGACAGGGAGCTCATTAAATTGTAATATTAACATTAATAATCTAAAAAGCATATGTGCTGAAGAAATACGATCATCTAATTTCAACAACAATAACAATATAAATTTTTATGATGCAAATTTAATTAAAACTATTCAATCTAAATTAATCTTTCATAAAAGTATTCTCTGTAAAGCTGATAAGGGTAACACCATTACTATACTACCACAAACTTTATATTTTGAAAAAGTGTTTGATTTTATTTCTGATAGTGGTGCCGAATTATTGCGTTCTGATCCCACTAATAAGTTTAAATTATCAGTTTCTGATTGTATATCTTATTGTATTAATTTGTTTCCACCACGTACATCTTTTCTTCTAAAACAAATGAACCCTTCAGCACCTGTTCTCTATGGCCTGCCTAAATTGCATAAAGAAAATATACCCATTCGACCGATTGTTTCCTATTGGAGTGCACCTGCCTACAAATTGTGCAAAAAATTTAATAATATTTTTATTGAAAAAACAGGTTTTATTTCTAAATATGGTATCAAAAATTCAATTGATTTAATTAATAAAATCAAAGATTTGTATGTTCCTCATAATTCAAAATTAATTTCTTTCGACGTGTCAAGTTTGTTCACTTCCATCCCTATTAACATTCTTAAGGATATAGTTTTTGATCTTATAAATAATTCTGTTTCATCTTCTGAACTTCAAAACGAACTCAGCATGATATTTAAAACTTGTGTTGAACAGAACTATTTTGTTTTTGATAACAAATATTATAAATTTACTGATGGTCTTCCGATGGGATCCCCATTATCTCCCCTTCTAGCTGAAATTTTTATGGATTGGTTTGAGAGAAATATTTTAGATGTGTCACTTCCACTTGCTCAACATGTTTTGTTTTGGTATAGGTATGTAGATGACATTCTTTGTCTTTGGACTGGAACCGAACGACAACTTGACTCTTTTCTTCAAATCCTTAACGGAAAATGTAACTCTATTAAATTTACAATTGAAAAAGAGATAGAGAAGTCTATTAATTTTCTTGATATTACTATCAACCATAGCCAAACTAAATTTGATTTTAATATTTTTCGCAAACCAACTTACACAGATACGATTATTCACTCCACCTCCAATCATTCTCTGAATATTAAACATTCAGCTCTTTATTCATTAGTTGATAGACTTATTAAAATCCCACTCTCTTCCATAAACTTTAATAAAGAATTTAACACAATCTTAAACATCGCTAGTGAAAATGGTTTCGAACCAACTTTGGTTCATAAAATTCTTAACAAAAAACTCAAACGTCTCGCTTATAGGCAAATTTATCCAGTTTCTGTACCTGAAACAAAACATTGGCGTAAAATTTATTATAATGGACAAGTAAGCCAAAAACTAGGAAATATTATTTCTAAATACACCGATTTGAGTTGTTCTTTCTATAATAATCATACTTTACAGAATCTTCTTGTAAATAATAAAATGAAACAAAAAAATGTTTCTAAAAGTGGAGTATATCAACTATCCTGTGATGACTGTGATGCCTTGTATATTGGACAAACTGGTCGTAGTTTTGAAGATCGTTCAGCTGAACATTTTTGAGCTTTGAGATATGGACATTCTTCTTCAACTTTTTCTAATCATTTGTTATCTGAAAACCATAATAGTTCTTTCAATAATAATTCAAATTTAAAAATTCTTCATTTTGAATCTAAAGGTACAAAACTTGATATTCTGGAATCTTTTGAAATTAGAAAAGCTCTTTTCCATAACCAAAATTTATTAAACTTACAAACTGACGTCATTTTTTCGCCTTTATCTAACCCGGATTTGTTTGAGATCACTATTTAAATTTAAAAAAGAAATTATTATTTAGATTCTTTTAGTTATGTAATGGCTTACCCTTACAGACTTAGTTTTATTAATATTAATACATGTTTAATTATTTAATTATAAAAAATGTTTTTGTTCATTATTTTCTTTCTACCTTTATTTTGCAAATGTTTAAATGTTTGATTAAAGTAGTTAATATTTTTTCGTTTACTTTTTGTTTACAATGCTTAATTTTTTCTTTAATATTTTTATGCCTCTTGAAAATGGTTGTATAAACCGAAATTAATCGAGGTATTTTATTAATAATTTTATTTATAAATAAATATTAATAAATAAAATAAAATAATTTTGTGCGAACTAAACAAGGAGTTTTTTAAAATTTAATATTATTATTAAATATTTTATTATATTTTATAAAATATTGTGTAAATTATTGATTGATGATTTATAAGTGGCGTTGATTATTGACTTGCAAAAGTCACATTAGTTAGCTAATTTAAGAACAAATACTGTTTGAGATGATGGGAAAGAGAAAAACGGAGTTGACTTTATTTTCAACCAGATAAAAAAAAATTACGCCAAACAGAAATATGAAATTCACGCTGTGCATAAAATGCAAATTATATAAATATTAAAAATACAAAAATTTATATTGTATATGAAAAAATATAAAAATATATGTATTAAAATTAACATGCATTTACAGAAACTTTAAATATTTAACTATTTAATTATTTAATTATTTAAACTTTAATTATTTAATTATTTAATTATTCAACTATTTAATTATTTAATTATTTAATTATTTCTTTATTTAATTAATTAATTATTTAATTATTTAATTATTTAATTATTTAATTATTTAATTATTTAATTATTTAATTATTTAATTATTTAATTATTTAAATATTTAATTATATAATTATTTAATTATTTAATTATTTAATTATTTAATTATTTAATTATTTAATTATTTAATTATTTAATTATTTAATTATTTAATTATTTAATTATTTAATTATTTAATTATTTAATTATTTAATTATTTAATTATTTAATTATTTAATTATTTAATTATTTAATTATTTAATTATTTAATTATTTAATTATTTAATTATTTAATTATTTAATTATTTAATTATTTAATTATTTAATTATTTAATTATTTAATTATTTAATTATTTAACTATTTAAATTAGAAAGACAAGAGATCGCCAAATTCAGATTCGCTGTAAGAGAAAACAAAAAATATAAGTTACTCCTAAACCTGGAACTACGAATTAGAAGCCCGACTTTAATTCGTCCTCAACAATGTAGGACCTGGTCTGGAAATGGTACTTTAACCCATTCAACAAACGAGATCTTGCACAAAACTAAAAGAGGAAACCAATGCGTGGACTTGAGTTAAAGGACGTGGACTTGAAGTTATGCAAAATAATTAAAATTAAAATGCAATATTTAAAAATATACTTTTTACTGTTTATTTTTAATTTTTATTTTATTAATAATAATATAAACTTCCATATAGTAACAATTTGAATTTTATTTTTTATTTTATCGAATTTCGATTTCGACTTACGTCATCCTCAGTTCTTAAATTATTATTACAACTTTTGCTTAAACTATTACTTATACACTATTTCAACTGCTATTTTTTATTATTATGTCATATATTTTGTTAGTTTTAGTGTTGATTTTATCATTTAAAATGTATTTATTGTTTTTATATTTATATATTTCTATTTCTTCCAATCTATCTAGATGTTGTCATTTTATTTTTTTATGTAATATGGTTAAATTTGTGTTGATATTGGTGTATTTGTGTTTTTCTATTTTTAAATGTTGGGCATATCTGGATTTTGGATCGCTTCTGTTAATTTCACTGGTGTGCTCAATAAATCTTTTTGTGAAGGACCACCCCGTCTGGCTTATATAAAATTTACTGCAGTCGTTACAGGTAAGTTTATAAACACCTGTGTCTAAGGTTTGGGTTTTTAGGTAATTTTCTATTTTATTTTTTTTTTAAGCTGCAATATGTCCATATTTTTTAAAGTCTTTTGCATTATTTTGAATGTTGTTTTATTGTATGTTACGCCTACGTATTTTTTGCCTGTTAATTTCTCTTCATTCTTCAATGTTGTTAGAGTTTGCAAATTTTTCTTGTTTTAATATTTTCTATTTAATGTGTCAATTATTTCGTTTTTATATTCGTTTTTATATTCGTTTTTATTGGGTATGTATTTTATGTTGTTTAATTCGTCTTGATAATTTTCTGCATTCATAGGTATATTGTTCAATCTATTGATCATGTGGTTGTAGGCAGCTAGTTTATGTTGGTATGGATGATGCGATTTAATATTTATTGTTTGATCCGTTTGGGTTGGTTTTCGGAATATTTTGAATGTGTGTTTTGAATCTACATTTATGATTGATAAATCCAAAAAATTTATTGTGTTATTTTCTTCATTTTCTAACGTGAATTTAATGGAAGGTTCTATGCTGTTTATGTATTGGTGTAATGTCTATTCGTTCCTTTGAATAATAAAATTATATCATCAACGTAGCGATACCAATAAAGGATTTTTTCTTTGTGTGAATTTGAGTTATTATGTATATATTTTGTTTCAAAATCGTTGAGATATATTTCGGCTAAAGATCCAGATAGTGGGCTTTCCATAGGTAATCCTTCTGTTTGTTGATAATACTCATTGTTACGTGTGAAATAGTTTTGTTTTGTTATTTTGGTTATTATATTTATTATTTCTTGTGTAGCTGTGGGGTTTAAACCATTTTTTATTAACATATTTTTTATTATATTTATTGTACCTTTTATTGGTATGTTAGAATACATGTTGGTTATATCAAACGATGCTAATTTTGCGTTGTGAGGTATTATTATTGGTTCTATTCTATTGATTAATTCTGTGTTATTTTTGACTGAATAACTGTATTCAAATTTTATGTGGTATTTCAATAGTTTGTTTATGTACTTCGCTATTCTGTATGTTGGTGCTGTGGTGAAATTAATTAATGGTCTTATCGGTGTATCTGGTTTGTGTATTTTTGGTAATCCTCTTATACTTGGTGCTGTTGGTTTTATCATTTTGTTATACCTTATGTTCTTATCACTTAATATGTTGATAGATTTGTTGTTGATAGTTTTTATTTGTGCATTGAATTCATTCGTTGGATCTTTACTTAATTTTTCGATGTTGTTATTAGTGATGTATTCATCTATCTTATTGTTGTAGTCTGCAGTTTTTAAGATGACTAATGTATTCCCTTTATCTGCTTTGGTTATTGTGGCATTGTTTTATTTGATCTTGTTTTGTATACTGCGTGTTGTTTTTATTTCTATTTTGTTGTTGGTTTTTGAATTGTTTAAGTTGTGATTTTTTACTGATACTTCATTAACTATTATTGATCTGATTTCATTTTGGTGGTGAATGTTAGTTTTCAATATTGAATTTTCTATTTCTAACAGATTTTCATTTATTTATTTTGTTGTGTTGTTTGGTTGTATGCCGTATTTCAATACGAATATTGAATAATATGGAAAACCATAATAACACATATGCAAAATAAATATAAACCGTAAGGTTCAGTTTATGTATGTTTCCGACGCCATTTGTCGTGTTGTGACAAATGGTATAAAAGACTAAAGCCTGAGCGTTAGGGAGTATGCATATCCAGATTTAAAAAGGATAATTTCTAGGTTGGCCGTAAACAATATTTTAAATTACTATTTTTTCTATTTCCTGTTTTGCATAGTTTATAGATATGGTAGCTTCTTAGTGTTAACTATAGTATATCAAATACTTGATATATAAGTAGAGCAATGCGGCGTTACCGCAACAGCATTTGTTCTAGCATCCGGAATGACCCACTCTGATATCAATAAAATTTCATACACAGATGGCTAGTATGACAAAATAAAAATATGGTTTCTTTCGAAAAATGAAACTTTACTTTGGGGATGACACAGGATGGAGGCAAAGTTTTACGGGCTGCCGAAACACTAGTATCTTTGGCTACCAATTGCTAACGATTGACTAAACCGATTTAAGTAATTTATTGAAAAGGTAACTGATAGGCCTAGTTATTTAAAATTTTGTAGTAATTTTTTAAAACTGTGTTAAACTTAATCAGAACTGAAAACTTCCCAATGGCATGAATATTCATGTTAAGATTGGTTGAAAATTGTGAAACTAGTGACTTTTGAATTTTCAGCGTTGAATAAGTTTAATATGAGCACTCTGTTGTCTTTACCTTAGTCATTCAACACTAGCAATCTCAGTGTGTAAGTTCTATTAACTAAAAATATCCTTACATAAAACTTCTGACTTTCCTACATCATTAAACATTACCATCTTCAACATTATTATCTTGAAGGACTAACTAAGAGTAAAATATGGAACGAACAGAAAATAATATTATGTTTTTTTTTATTTGAGAAAAAGTTGTAATACATAATTGCCTTTTTTATATATTTCTGGCACAATATCATAGAAACACTGTGGCAATTAACAACATTACTTTTTGTTTTTTTCTGTTTCTGTTTTTCTCTATAATAAGACGTTTAAGGAGTTTTTTTAACCTCATCTTCATTGACCATTTAACAATCATAATAGTGATAAAATAAACATAATCATGCTATTTGAATGAGAAATTGATATTGAGTTGGATAATTAAGTAGGAACTTGTAATAGTCAAGGAAGCTCAATATATTTTTAATTCTTAATGTTTGCATGAAATTTAAAGAATCAGCCCAGATTAAATTTTACAGTTTATTAAATTTTATGTGACCGTAATGCAAAAAATCTTCATTATCTAAGTAAATTTAGATATTTTTTAATGTTTGATCTGGTTTCATTTTGATAACCAATTCCCAATTACAGACATTTTTAATGATATAGAATATGGAAAAAGATATTCATTTATACAACTCTATCGATTTCACGTCAAATCAAAAATTGTTTCAAAAATTTATTTATATTAAAAGTAACAAGTTATTAATTACATGGCAACCTTAGCAATTATCAAATAGTGTTGTGTCCATAAACCATTTCTATCATGGAAGCCATCGTAAGTATGAAATTAGCTACATATATTCGATTCTCTTTATCCTTACAGTAAAACGAATCCCAAAGATATTATAAAAAAATTTCTTTAGGCAAGGAAACCCAGTGGTAATAAAAGTTTATATATCAATTACTCAAACAAAATTAAATTAAATTCTCATAACCATAAATAAAAATTCAAAACAAAGGAAATAACAATATTAAAAAGAAAATGTTTTTCAAACTTAAAAAGGAAAATAAACAAAGTAAAGAAAAACAAATCAAATTATGCCTGTTGAATTTCAAAACCAACTCAAAAAACCATAATTCGTTTCCTCTTAATATTTTATTTTATCTGTTTTGCATTAAATCAAAACCAAAAAGAACAACAAACTTTGTTCTTTCTTGTATCTCATTTTCTATATATTTATTCATATATCTTTTACTATAACTTTATATATTTACACATATATAAATCCAGAAAACAGCTAAAGAAAATAAAAAAAACACCCAACCCCAAGGATACATAAGACGTTAAAATTTAACCCAAGAAAGAATACAAGTGAATTTGAATCTGAATTTTATTTATGTTTTATGGGATAAGAAATTTGAATAAAAAAACTCTTTTGTTTTTGTCTTAGGGGCGAATTTCGGTTTGACGGGATGACAAGCAAAAGAAACGTTAAACGTTTAAGATAATGCTAAAATTACTTGTTAAGTTTGTATTTTAGTAAATTATAGGTGTAAAAATGATAAAAATTTGAACTTTTGGTGAATAAAGACAAAGATTATTAAAATGAGTACAAGAAAATAAGTTTACGCTTCAGAAAACTCCATCTTCTAAGCAGATGCAAGAATTACATCATGAATCAATCACTTTACATTAATAAGTCCTACATTCGTCCATGTGCGGAGAATTAGGGTTAAGGTATAGATCAACAAAGTAACATTGTTGCTATATATTTTTTTCAGCAATATCGACATCAAGGTGCACAGTGAAATCTAACCATGCTTTACATGCATCTTGTCTTACTCACAAGTTAGTTTTTGAATGCAATCAATTTTTAAAGTTATTGAAGTGTAACTAAAACAACTATGTGGTATGCCTACGGTGACCATTTTTTGGAAAGGAAAATACAGGAGATTAATTAACTAAAATATTATGCTAAAAAAATAAAGGCCCTCTGCTACCTACCTCAAATAAAAGTGTGTTAAAAAAATGTTTAAAAAAAAGCCCACGCCGATTTCATGAGGTGATTACCACATATTTTATACTTCGTGAGGCGCCTGTCCTTGACGAGTCCGAAAACTTTTGTTCTGCCATTTTTCTCGATTCCGCCGGTTTTTCGTACGGCAAGCACCGAAAAATGCCGATTGCCCGGGTTCTTGTAATTTTTTTTTTAACTATGGGAATTGGAAATTTGTTTTATAACATGAGGGTAACCTTGTCCGACAAAATTTGTCTGCTTTTGTCTAGTCCGACAGCCCAAACATACCAAAATGTCAGTTGTCGGACAATGGCAGACATATTAGCCTCGTGTTCTAAAGCAAATTTCCAACCTCAACAGTTAAAAAAAAATTGTAGTAGCAAATTTACAAGATTGCGGTCAATCGGCATTTTTCGGAGCTTGCCGAACGAAAAATTGGACGATTTGAGGAAAATGGCAGAACAAAAGTTTTCGGACTCGTCAAGGACACTAAGTATAAAATTTGTGGTAATCATCACATGAAATCGGCGTGGGCCCAGGGACTGATAACAAACGTCTTCTTGACTAGAATATTAAAATTAAATACTAAATTTTATTTTATTTTATTTTATTCAAAGAAGTACCCAATTTTTTTGCTCGCTAAAGTAGCTTTCTAGTGTTTGTCGGTTGTAATGGCTGGTCGGCAGACAGACAAACATTTGTTTTTGCTGCCGGACCTAAAACGTTGAAAAATGCCAAAAAGTGGGGCTATGATTTTGACATTTGGCTCGATATTGTAATACTCAGGAAATTAAGGCTGTATTCTAAACGACGACTTATTTGAAACTTATTTATGCAGACTTACTTATTCACCGCCATTTTAAATAAGTATTTAAAAGCTATTCTAACTGATTTAGCATACTTAATTTGACAGCACATAAAAGCAAATCCGAAAATAAATTTAATTAGAACGATTTATTTAATTTGATCAATTAAAGAGTTTTCAAAACTATTTTCTTCATTTTAAATTATTATATTAATTTTATTACGGATCGAAAAAGAAGTTTTATTCCTTAAAATAATTTAGTAAACAAACATGACACTGTCAAATCAAATTAGATTTTTCTGTGAAAAAAAAATTCAAATAAGTCACTCTTTAGGTTACTTATTCAAATAAGTAAGTCTCCACAAATAAGTTTTGGTTTAGAATACAGCCTAAGACAAATTTTAGGGAAATTTAGAGAAATTATTATTTTAAATGCATATTCGTGTAAAGTTTATGAAAAAAGAGGACATTTGCATATCAAACTAAGAAATAAGGGACATTGTACTGTCCTGTATTTGCAAAAAAATCTCAAGGGACAGCATAGCAAAAAACAGGACAGTCCTGTAAAATACAGGACAGATGGTCACCGTAGGTATGCCTCGTCTTGAACATAGTTATTCATATTGTTAGAAAAGTAATCCGTTTTCTCAGTACAGATGTCAACCATGCATGCAAATCCTGAAATGCACAAACAACTGTGGTGATTGGAAAGGCAAACATTTTGTGGTTTTAATTCTCATGTCTGTAAGTTGAATCAAAGTTCAATATCATAGTGTTTAGAGTTATTGAGATTTCAAATAAACAGGTGCTTGGAAGATCCCGCACTAGTTTGTTCAATCAGCTCAAAAACTAATCTGTTCCTCAAAGTATATAAATCTGTGACGATAACTTCCAGTTCCAACAAAAAAATAATTTGCCAAAAATTTACTTTTGTAATTGGTTGCGCCATTTGTTTTCTTCCAATCAATGTAATTCCCTCAAACAAATGTATCGCCACTCATGGTTCCACGAGAAAAGTTTCCACAAATTTGTGTTATGCCATAGTTGATATAAAAAAAAAAGAACTGTAATTTGCTTCAGGTTGGTTATTACAGATTTATTGCAGTTACCAAAACTAATCACTGTACTAATCACTGATTTAGTACGTAAATTGCTCCAAGTACCATATCAAGGTCTCTTCTCAGTCACTAGCCACGATAATAAAAATTTTGTTTTTAACCGTTTTGAGGTCGCCGTATTTAAGGTCAACACATTCGAGTTTCCATAGACATATTAAAACTTTTATTTTAAAGAAGTATCTGAAGATGACTTAACTCAAAACTCACCCACTTCGAGTACTAATCCCAGTAGCACTGATGAGACTTCGTTTTTAGAAAGTATCCGTTCTACTCCTTCCTCCCGATGTGTCCTCCCATTCTTCGCCTTCTACCTCTATAGAAACGAGGCAACACGACACAAACGCAACTGCATCAACTAAAAGGGTTAAATTTAATCCAATTCCTCAACCCATCTATTCCACCCTGCATCCGCATTCGCAAATATTCAATTTATAATATATTCTTGTATTTAATAGTTTTACGATTTTAAATTTTTTTGTAGAATTTGAAACTATAATATATGGAGGGGCGGAAATCTAACAGCTCTGAGATATCAAGATCTGGCTCTGGGATCTTCGGTCTGGGTTAAGGATTTTGTCATAGTTTTCGGCAAAAAACTTTATGAGGACATGGTTTTTAATTTGGGCAGCGATGTTTATCAAACATAACTCTTTGTTAAAGAACATGTATATTTTATCTCTGTTTAGATATGTATTACAAAAATAGCAAAAAACATCAATACGTTGTCGGAAAATTATAACAGATCATTAACATAATTTAGTGAAATGATTATACAATCAGCAAACTACTCAAAAACCTCTCCATTTAGCGTTTCGAGAAAATATTTCATAAAATAACAAATTCATATTTCTTTCAAACTTCCAAAAATATTGTAAAAATTAAATAAAATAAAAAATTCAAACTTTTATCAAACAAAATTCTAAAAATATTCCAAAAATTATTACAAAATCAAAGATTAAAACTTTTTTCAAAAATTCTAAAAATATTGCAAAAATTATAACAAAATCAAAAATTGTAACTTTTACCAAAATTATAAAAATTATAATAAAATCAAAAATTTAAAATTTTTCAATATTCCAAAAATATTCCAAAAATTCTTACGAAATCAAACATTGAAACTTTTTTCAAAATTCTGAAAATATATATAAAATTCAAAAATTCTCTTTTTTTTTCAAAATTCTAAAAATATTCCAAAAATTAGAATAAAATCAAATACTTAAACTTTTTTTAAATTTTCATAATATTCCAAAAATTCTTAAAAATTCAAAAATTGAAACATTTTCCAAAATTCTAAAAGTATTGCAAAAATTATAACAATATCAAAAATTGAAACTTTTTCTAAAATTATAATAAAATCAAAAATTAAAAATTTTTCAAAATTCTAAAAATATTCCAAAAATTCTTACAAAATCAAACATTAAAACTTTTTTCAAAATTCTAAAAATATATATAAAATTCAAAAATTTTTTTTCAAAATGCTAAAAGTATTCCAAAATTTTAGAATAAAATCAAATATGCAAACTTTTTCTAAATTCTAATAATATTCCAAAAATTTTAAAAACTCATAAATTAAAAACTTTTTTCAAAACTCTAAAAATATTGCAAAAATTATAACAATGTCAAAAATTGAAACTTTTTCCAAAATAATAATAAAATCAAAAATATAAAATTTTTCAAAATTCTAAAAATATTCCAAAAATTCTTACAAAATCAAACATTGAAACTTTTTTCAAAATTCTGAAAATATATATAAAATTCAAAAACTTTTTTTTCAAAATTCTAAACATATTCCAAAAATTAGAATAAAATCAAATAATTAAACATTTTTTAAATTCTAATAATATTTCAAAAATTTTGAAAATTCAAAAATTCAAACTTTTTTCAAAACTCTAAAAATATTGCAAAAAAATATTGCAAAATAAAAATTATAATAAAATGAAAAATTTTAAATCTTTCAAAATTCTAAAAATATTCCAAAAATTAGAATAAAATCAAAAATTGAAACTTTTTTCAAAATTCTAAAAATATATCTAAAATTCAAAAATTTTATTTTTTTTCAAAATCCTAAAAATATTCCATAAATTCGAATAAAATCAACTATTTAAACTTCTTTTAAATTCTAATAATATTCCAAAAATTCTTAAAAATTCAAAAATTCAAACTTTTTCCAAAATTCTAAAAATATTGCAAGAATTATAATAATATCAAAAATTGAAACTTTTTCCAAAATTTTAAAAAGTATAATAAAATCAAAAATTTTAAATCTTTCAAAATTCTAAAAATATTCCAAAAATTCTTACAAAATCAAAAATTGAAACTTTTTCAAAATTCCAAAAATATATCAAAAGTTATAACAAATTCATGTTTAATTATATTTACGTCAAAAAACAGCTAAATTTTTTTTTCCAAAAAATTATCTAAAAAAATAAATGAAATCATTTTTTTGACACACATGACAATATTTTTTTGATAAACTTATAATGCCATAATTCTCAATAATAGTAATAAAATTTCATGTCAAACAAATACATATTTAATTTAATTTTTTCTGAAAAATTGCGTAAACAAATAAATAAAAATCTTTCTTTTGACACACTTGACAACATTTTTTTTGACAAACTTATAACGCAATAATCTAGATTTTGGTCTCACATACCAATCCCGACCATCAAGATTTCTCCAAATTTAATGTAATCATTTAAAATGAAAGTTTTTTAAGTAAAAAATATGCAAATTTCCTTGTTTTGACACACTTGACGATTTTTGTGACACACTTACGGTACAGTTATCGAACACAACGTCCTTTCGGCTCTTTCGATTGAGTTATAGAAAAATAAAATTTATTTATAGAAAAATAAAAAACAGAGAGTGTGCTTAAGACCACACGGCAAAAGTGAAAACTTCAATGGCAATCGCAATCAATTGATATCGTATATTAGTATTTGGATCGTATTAGTAGAATAAATGAGAAACAAGTCAGAGAATAAATGAATAGAATAGATGAGAAACAAAATGATAAACCGCTAACTACACACACTAACCTCACAATGTGAACCAAACAATTGTCAAAATAGCACTCAAATGCCAATAGCAGGGACTAAAGTACGCGTGGTTGCCACACACATAGATCAACAAGTTTAAATCTTACAAATCTTTCTGCGGAAAGCTAAGCAAATTCATTGGTATTAATGCACGTTGTTGCCGTTTGCAAATCACTATCGGCTAAGTGAAATCATTTTTAATTATTTTATATATCATGATTGCCATCCATGTTTAATCATACATAAGCTATGCTTCTTTGTATAGAATTTATGCGATTTCCGTCTCGTAATTGTGAGCTTTAAATCGATATAATCGATTTTATCAAGTATCAAGTTACAAGTATTAAGTCTTCACTTAATTTTAGAAACATGTGTTACATAAATTCCAAACCGACAACATATTTAGTTAAGATGATAAAATTCCAATACATATAATATTGATATACAAATTTAATTGTTTCAGCCTTCAGGTTATGCTATGTTCTTACGTTATTTTTAATTTCATAAAAATTATGTTCAACAAAAAACATTGATCAAAGCGAACTACCGTTTAAAACGATAGTTAAATAAGAAGCAATTTTAGTGTACACAACAACTTCATAAATTTTCATGATGATTAATGTATTAATGCATAAAGGACAAACAGACTTACTTTCAATTTTATATATATTCAATATTTATTTAGCGTGATGACTCGAATGCAAATTGCAACAGACAGTAGCAATATAATTTTAAAAAACTGCGTTATAGATCAATTTTTTAAAATTCGTATAAAGAATTTTTATTATTTTTATGAATTCATAAATAAAAGAATATTATTTATTATTATTTCGAGTCTTTCACCTCAAAGCGTCACGGATCAACCTAACTTATTACCTACGGAAAAATCTGTGTGTGGTGCGCCTAAAGAAGTTTTCACTTCAAATATGCAAATATCCTTGTTTCGACTCACTTCCGGTACAGTTATCGAACACATTGTCCTTTCGGCTTTTTCCATTGTGTAAAACTATTTAAAAAAAAGTTGTGTGTGTACCAGAGTACACAGGTAAGAAGTGAAACTTCTTTATGACATATCATTTTTCTACTATTTAGAACTTCACAGAAATTGGGTAGATAAGGCTTAGGAAACAAAACGCCGATTATTGATAACCAATTGTTTGGTGAGTAAATATCTTATATATCTCTGATACACTCCAAATCACCATGAACACCGTGACCACATTACCACCATGACCAGCATGACCACCTTGACCACCACGACCACCATGACCGCCATGACCAACATGACCATCATGACCACCGTGAACACCACGACCATCATGACCACCGTGACCACCATGACCACCGTGACCACCATAACCACCATGAGCACCATGACCACCGTGACCACCATAACCACCATGACCACCATGACGACCATGACCACTGTGACCACCGTGACAACCATAACCACCATGACCACCGTGAACACCATGACCTCCATGACCACCGTGACCACCATTACCAACTTGACCACCATAACCACTATGACCACCATGACCACCATGACCACAATGAACATCATGACCACCATTACAACCGTGACCACCGTGACCACCGTGACCACCGTGACCACCATGACCACCATGACTACCGTGACCACCGTGAACACCATTACCACTATGACCACCATGACCACTATTACCACCATGACCACCATGGCCACCATGACCACAATGACCACCATGACCACCATCTACAATCGACACATCCATATAACATTTAGTACAGGGAGTGGACGTCTGTCTTGGATAAAACGGCTTGCTATATAAACATGTAAAAAGGTTGTTTCTGGTAACATGGGCATCAAGCATGAAGGTAAGTTATTTTTTTTTAATAAATATTTGATGGTCAATGAGTTGATGGAGAGGTGGGATGGCATCTATTCTTCTTACCTATTTAGCAGGTTGACAAAGCACACTTGATTTACAATTTATGTTTTCTCTTGGTTCATATTCAACTATTGCATTCATCCAGCATTTCTAAAGGGCCGTGGATAAAGTTTATCGAATTCACGTACTGAAGCTAGTCGGAAAAAACTCAAGACGCGCATATCCGGAGGCGCATCAGTATCTTCCTATTATTAGAGGTTAAAATGTTTGAACAAATAAATCTGCCTCAGTTTGATTCTGCCATGAAATGTTATCGAGAACCTAAAATGAAAAGTCGATTGAGGTTAGTCAATTTAAATTCCACCATAGCAACCGTATTAACAACTTATGTTTGAAGAACACAGAACGCATCAAATTCCTTTGATTCACTCCAAAGTTCACTTATTTCTGATATCCTAGTTCGGTAGTTCAAATTAAGCTACATTTGTTCAGATTAAAACTGAAAAATGGCAATAGCTAGGATATAGTATGGTCAAACAGCTGCAATTAAGTGTGGTTCTGAAGAATGTTTTGAATTGTTTCGTGCCTTCTATACCAATTCAAACGAAGCATTGTTACAGAAAATTTAAATCAGTAATCAAAACTTTGTTAACATCATTCAAAAAATTCACGCTTTAAAGTCGATTATTTAAAAATCTATAAGTAAATTTCCACGAGAAATAAATAAAAACGGTAAAGAAGTATAAAAACTTCAAAACTCATGAAATTCAATTTAAAAACTCGACAACAAATGTAAATAAAACTTAAATTGTTTAGCATCAAAATCATATGGATTTAAGAAATATCTCATTTATTTCGTAAACAAAATACTGTAAATAAAAATGTATGTACTCGTAAAAACTCGAGAAAAGAATTGGCCTAAATATTCTAATATTGATTTTCACGTATAATATTTATGTACTCCCACAGTGGGCTTACACACATACCATTTTCGATCAACAATAAAATGAACAAAAAAATCAAAACAAATAATTTTTGGCAAATAAAGAATAAATCTTATTTCAATTTCTCAACCCTTTTCTTTTATTTGCCAAGATTTTGAAATAAAACATATTTTTTATGAAGATTTGCATGTGTTGAGAAATTTTTGTATTACGCGATTTATTTATTGAAAGAATGCTGGTAATACTTTTTTTCCGACAAAAGATATCGTAGCAGGTAGCTGATGGAAAAACAATTATTTTTTATATAATTTGATTTCATATCAGAAGACAAAAGGATAAGCTCCTAAAATGGAATCTTGATCGAATCAATCTATAGACTTAAAATACATGTACTCAGCAATAGTTGGAATTGAGGTTGGAACATTATACATACATGTATTGAAATATGTTGGTTATATGAGCCAAAATTTATTGTTCGTTTTCTGAGTTATTTTTGGAGTCCTGACTTAGAGGAAGCGTTATGAAATATTACTAAGCCAGTCACAAAGGGATTACGTTACGAAGTTAGAAAATAGAAAGTTAGGAAATACAGAAACACAGTACACAAAACTTGGAATTTTAAGGTCTGATTATACTTCATCGGTTGATGTTGAGGGGGGGTAATTTCGTGTTTGGATCCCCTAACCAATAATTTTTCAGTATGCATTTATTTTGACTAGAATGTTTTAGTTCTTTGGACAACACACAGTTCTCTCCTAAAACTTTTTCTATGTGAACGCCTCTTTGGTACTTTATTCCGTTGGTTTTTAAAAATAATATTTCGATACACGAAAACCCAACTGTTTATATATAAACCATCGACACAATAATTATTTCGTTACGATACAAACCAAAAATCCATTAATTTTATTTTAATCAATTAATCTTTCCATAACATCAATAAATAAATAAAAAAACAAAAATTAAATCAATTAAATTTCCAATTACAAATGATATAAAAAAGAAAATTAAAAACGAATTTTCTTCTTTATATTTTATTGTTAATGGAAAATGAATGTGTTAAATTATTTTCTAAAAGCGTTACCTCCATGGAGTTTGATAATAAAATTGCATGAACAATTTCAATAAATTAACGTTTTCGTTTTCTTTATATTTCAAATTATATTTTATTAGACGATGACATGGCATAGACAGGAATAGAATATAAAAACATAAAAAGTTCGAATCAGTTCAAATAATGATAATGGTTTGGTTTGGTTTAGTTTTACAACTCAAAAAGGTTAATGTAATATTTGTTGTGAATTGTTTAATGAAGATATGTTCGATTAGAATAAACATTTGAATTTGCTTAACACTTTTATGTATGTAGAAGGAGGTGGAGGAAGTCGCTTTTGTCCCAAAAAATCTCACTGTATAGTGGTAATGCAACGATTAAACTTACCAACACTCAAGTCCATTGAAACTGATTGATGATCCAGTGTTAACATAGGGTATGGATTCGTTGCATGATAGAGAAGTGGTTGGAGCTCTTACACTGTTTTACAGATACTACTACGGTTAATGCTTTAAGGAAATTAATAATTTAATACCATTACGCAGATCTTCACGAACCACAAGACAATCATCGTATTCCCATAAACATACTTTGGAGGTCTCATATGTCAGAACATCCAGCTATAATAACTCCTTCTTTTCAAAATTCTAAAAATATATATAAAATTCAAAAATTCAATTTTTTTTTTCAAACATCTAACAATAGTGCAAAAATTATAACAAAATCAAAAATTTAAACTTTTTCCAAAATTCTAAGAATATTGCAAAAATATTACAAAATCAAAAACACAAACTTTTTTCAAAATTCCAACAAATCAAAAATTTCCATGTGCAATTTCATGTTCAATTACATTTACATCATAAAAAACACTAAATTTTTTTTTTTCCAAAAAATGGGCTAAAAAAATAAATGAAATCATTTTTTGACACACTTGACATTATTTTTTTGACAAACTTATAAAGCCATAATTCTCTATAATAATAATAAAATTTTATGTCATACAAATAATTAATTTTATTTTTTTCCAAAAAATTTGGTAAAAAAATAAATGAAAATCTGTCTTTTGACACACTTGACTACATTTTTTTGACAAATTTCTCATGCAATAATGTAGTTTTTGATCTCACATACCAATCCCGACCATCAAAATTTCTCTAAATTCAATGTTCCTCCTCGTAATCACTTAAAATGAACGTTTTTAAGCAAAAAATATGAAAATTTGCTATTTTTGACACACTTAATGATTTTTTGGACACACTTCAGGTACAGTTATCGAACACATCATTTTTGAAAGCAATTTTTGAAATCCCTCCAGCGGTTTTCTAGATTTCGTAGGTAATGACGGCCGTCCGACAGACAGACATTGTAATGATGCATTAATTGAAACCCATCACAACCTTCTTAGTGGGCTCAGTAATCGTTAAAAATTTACAAGTTAATGCTTACCGTTTTTATTATCATCTAAAAAAGGCCTCTTCATTTGATTTTAAATACTCGTGTTTGAGTATAGAGGCCCTCTTAGTCTACCCTCTAGATTTTTTGTTACTATAGTAACCGGTCTTTAGTTTGTTATCATCCATAAGAGTGCATTAGAGGAAGCGAGATAGACAAATATCTCTTATAGCGCCATCGCATAATATGAAAAAGATCAACTAATTTCAAGAATATATGGTTTGAACCAATGTTTTTTACGACTTTATAATATATATGTCGGCCATTTCATTTAAATCATGTTAAAGTTTATGTTTGATATTGAATAAGCCAAATTTATTTTAAAAATAAATAAGGAAAATATACAATAGTTGTAAGTATTATTCTATAAAAGTAAGTATTCAAATCAATTAAATATTGATATGTTTTAAATTAAGAAAATTATATATGTAATTATTTTAGTTTATAATTTAATGCCATTTTAGTTTTGCAGATTATATTATTTGATAAAATATTGAATTGTTTAATATTATTAATTGTTGTATTATTGTTTTAATTAGTTCTTTAAGAAATAATATATATTTATATTTATTAATTTATTTACAGTCAATAAAAACTTAAAATTATAAAAATGTATTTTATTTACAAAAATATCAATATTTATATAACAAGGTTGCTTTGTGGTTTAGGTTAACCAAGACAAACTAAAGACATGTCTGACCAGACAACCTAAAGACACGTCTTACCAGACAAGCCCTAGACTTGTTACACAAGACGAGGTGGGACATTTTGTTCGAGCGGTCTTGGGTTTGTCTTGGTCTTGTTACTATAACGCGTTAATAGTAAGTTACTAGTAAATCTGGTATAACACTTTGACTGGGTATTATTATCATTCCATTCTATCATGTTGTTGATTATTTTTTAACATTTGGAAATGTGTTGTTTGGTGGTTTTGTCGATTATAGGCTGGGAATGTGTAATCTGGGTGTGTTTTCTGCTGATTGCCCAAAGAATTTGATGGAATGTCAAGCACCGTGGAGAAAAACGAGCTTATTTAAATTGGATTGGTGAGTTGGATGACAATTTTTTTTAACATAACGTGTGATCCTCAACATGTTTGTGATTATAACAAACCAAAGAATAATAGACAATCTATGTCAATTGTAATTCTTTTTTAATAGTATCATTTTTTTGTGTGTAACGAATTCTGAATTCTTGTCCTAGCTAAATTATAAATAAATTCAGTGCGCGTTAGATTAACTTTGGGCGTGTCTGTAATAAACTGGCATATGTGTCATGTTCGTCAAACCAACAAATATTTACCCAAACCTTATTTTTTTTTTTTTTTTTTTTTTTTTTTTTTTTATTGGAGGGCCTTGAGACTTACAGTTCAAGTAGCACTGCGACCTGAAGGTCTATTGTGCTTACCCTGATTTTGTTATTAGTCATTCGTCGTCTGTGCCGTTACTGGTTGTATTCTGTCATCCAAGTTGATACTTTTAATAAAATTAATTAGCTCAATTGGAGTGACGTTTTGTGGTAATGGAAGTGTTAGTCTTCTATGACCAAGTTGGTTGTATCTGTGCCCAGAGAGTTCAGGACAGCTGCAGATGACGTGTTCCATCGTTTCCGCGTCCGAGTAGGAGAATCTGCACCTGTCGGAAACAACAAGGCCTATTTTGTTAAGATGGTGGTTTAAAGGACCATGTCCAGTAACGCACCACGTTAAAATTCTTAGAGACTCTCTGTTTAAGTCGATTGTTTTTAAGGGTGAAACAGGGAGGTTACCTAGAAACTTCTTGGAGTGTACTAGTCCCTCTCTGCTTTTCCATAATTTAGCATTTTGTTCCTGTTCCATTGTTTGGATTGTGCTTTTGAGCGAACTCTTGGCCATTCCAAAGCATGGTTCCGGTCCAACAAATTTTTTATTGGCACCTTGCTTTGCTAAAGCGTCAGCGATAGCATTTCCTTGTATTCCTGTGTGGCTAGGTGCCCACACAAGTGTTACTGTGTTATTGCACGAGATTTTTAATAGATTTTGGTAGCATTCCCATACCAGTTTTGAATCAAAGCGCGTAGATTTTAGTGCCAAGAGTGCTGCTTGGCTGTCAGAGATAATATATATTTCAATATTTTGGTATTTTCTTTCAGCGCATAGCAAAGCGCAACTGCTAATGGCAAAAATTTCGGCTTGAAATATGGTTGTTGTGGTGCCTTAAGCAACCGTTTGTTTTGTTCTAGGACCAAACACTCCTGCTCCCGTGCCCATGTTGGTTCGAGAACCATCTGTGTACCAGATGCTGGCGTTATGTGGCAGTGACCGTATGTAGTTTTTAATAAGATCTCTGGCCAATATCTTGACATTAAAGTGCCTGTCTAAATCTATTGTTTTTGGCATACAATCCGAAATATGGTATGTATGCAGTTCAGCTTGTAACTCAGAAAGGATTTTAAGGTGTCCAGTTAGATTACCCGGCTTAAACCCTTCTGTGAGCTGCAGTCTATGAACGCTCAACACCGCTACAGATTTAACATGTAGGTGCAATGGAGAAAGCTTTAGAAGAATCTCCATTGCTGACGTTGGCGTGGTTTTGAAAGCACCTGTGGCACTAAGACACACAAGCCTTTGTATTTTTGTAAACATATTTTGAGCCGTTATTTGGCGCGTTTTAGGCCACCAAACTAAAGCTGCATATGTTAGAATTGGTTTTATAATACTTTGGTGCAACCAAAGTATCATTTTTGGGCTAAGACCCCATGTTTTCCCAAACAGGTTTCTGCATGTGAAGAAAACTTTGTTTGCCTTATCAGAGATATATTTCAGGTGTGGGTTCCAAGTTAGTTTGCTATCCAGGATCACACCTAAATATCTAACCTCTTTTGATGTTTGTATTGGATCGCCGTTTAGAACAGGAGAAACGAAATTGAAGTTTCTCCTGTTTGTGAAAACGACAATGCTTGTTTTTTGTGGGTTGATCGACAGTCCTAATCTGTTGCACCACTTTGATACAATATTAAGAGCTGTCTGGGTTCGACCAGCGACAATGGAGTCATGTTTCCCTCTAACCATGACTGCCAAGTCATCGGCATAGCCTACAGTGTTGAAACCGGAATCATTTAGCTTAGTGAGGAGATCATCAGCCACCATTAGCCAAAGCAGCGGAGAGAGCACGCCCCTTGCGGGCAGCCTCTAGATGCAGTAACAGTCACTGAATAATCACCTAGTGTAGCCGTTATCTTCCGACTCTGTAGCATCTTGATAATCCACGCAATGATAAGCGGGTTTATATTTTTCTTTGTGGCCATTTCAATGATAGCATTGAAGTGGACATTGTCAAAGGCTCCTTGTATGTCCATAAATGTACAAACAAGTGCCTCCTTATAGTTTATGGTGCTCTCAATTTCTTTCACCATTTTGTGCAACGCCGTTTCAGTAGATTTCCCAGTCTGATAGGCGTGCTGGCTAGAGTTGAGAGGGTTTTGTTTCAGACATACATGACGGATGTGATAATCCAACATCTTTTCCATTGTTTTTAATAGAAAAGATGTAAGACTTATGGGTCTGTATGATTTGGCTTCATTTGGTTTTTTTCCTGGCTTAGGTATAAAAACAACTCTGGTTTCTCGCCATATCTGAGGAATGTAAGCAAGGCGAAAGCTTGCTTTGAACAAACGCATGAGGTATGGAAGAATGATTGTTAGACCATTTTGCAGAAATACCGGAAAAATTCCATCACCTCCTGGAGATTTATACGGACCGAAGGATTCTATAGCCCATCTCGCTTTGTTGGGGGTGAAAATTGTGTTGGTTAAATGATCTGCATTACTTTTAGTTGCAGGATCTAGAAGACGTACGTCTTCGTTGGCATTATCTTCCGTGCTCCATTTTATTGAGCCTGGAAAGTGGGTTTGAAGTAAAGTATCTAGTGTCTCAATACAGCTGGTGGTATACGTACCACTTGGTTTGCAGATTGAGCCTAGAGGGTTTGTGTGATCAGACGACATCAATTTTTGGAGTCGAGCTGCAGCAGGCAGATTATCTATCGTATTGCAGAGCTCTTTCCAGCTATTTCTTTTTGATTGTCTGAGTTCTTTATTATAATTGGTTAGAGCTACTCGGTACTCTGTCCAATTATTTGTTGTTTTAGCTCTGTTAAAGAGCTTGCGAACTTTATTCCTTTTCCTCTCCAAGTTACCATTCCACCAAGGTACATCTCTGCATCTTTTGGATTGAGTTATTGGAGTATTAAGGTTGTATGCTTCAGTGATAATTTCTTGTAAATTATTTGCTGCAGAGTCAAGCTCAAATGTAGAGTTGATACTGCTGCAACTATTTACATTATCATGAAGGTATGTTGTGTAAAGTTCCCAGTTGGTTTTTCTTGGGTTTCTAAAGTACTGGATGCTCTTCGGGTAGTGTTCTATGTTGAAACATATATAAGCATGATCAGACATAGAAGCTTCCTTCGAAACATGCCAGTTCTTAATATGGTTAGTAGCGTTTATGTTAGTTAAAGTAAGGTCAAGGACCTCGCCTCTGATTGCGTTTCTAAAGGTAGGCTCACTACCTTTGTTTGCAATAAACATATTGTTTGTATACAAAAATTGGAGCAGACGCTCGCCTTTTGTGTTAATGTTGCTACTTCCCCACACGGTGTGATGAGCGTTAGCATCACACGCTATTATGAGGTTATAGTGGTTATTGTTGCAATACTTGATGAGTTTCTCTACCACTTCTGGTGGTGTCTCGTCCTCATCCTCCGGGAAGTATGAAGAAGCTAAAATGAATTTACGAAATCCACCTTGAGGAAGATGAATTTCTATCTGGACCGTTGTAAGATCTCTACAGATAAATTCATTCAACGGAAATATTTTCAGATGTTTGTTGAAGAGAATCGCGGTTCGCGGTCTTTCCACATCTGAGAAATAGATCAGTTTTGTATTTTTGTTTGACGATAGACCTTTTATTCTTTTGCTGTCTGCCCACGGCTCCTGTATAAATGCAAGATCGTGAGCATCCTGTTCAATTAACTGGTTCAAATTAACTGAGGCCATTTCGGATCTGTGCAGATTAATCTGAACGCAACTTAATTTAGGTACTAGAGATTTTTGTCTATATCGTACAGGTCTTCTGTCTGACTTAGAGTAAGCTGGTGAATCAGACATTACCATAGAGTCAGACATGGTGTGTGTACTATCCGAATTAGGATAAGCTGATAAATCAGGCATGATCCTAGAGTCAGACATGGCATGTGTGCTGTCTGGTTTAGAATAAGCTGATAAATCAGGCATGATCCTAGAGTAGGACATGGTGCACAGTTTTGTTGTTGGTTTATGTGATGCGTTTGGAGAAGCATCGCTCTCATCTAAAACTTTATAGTTTTCCATACAATATTTATGGAGAAAGTAGGGAGGTACATTGGTCAGCCACAACAGAGCCCTGTGCTGTGGTAAGGCTATTGAAACTGGAGGACGCCCGGTATCCAGAGTTCCGTACTAATAATCAAGCACCCCCTTGACCATGCTAAGCTTTCGGCGTACGTGTCTCACCTTAGCTTTGGGTTTTGGACTTGATCTTGGCTTCGATTCTCACCGAGGACCTAACGGCATGGGTGACCCTACCGTTGTAGCTCCTAAGATCACTGAGTCTACTGAGCCCCATCACTGCGTCAAAGTGCCAAGTCCATTAGATGGGGTACGATTAAGATAATACTTCACAGGATCATTTCTGTAGTAAGTCTTCGTTTCTTTTTAGTTCAAACCCAAACCTTAATTCCAACCAAAAGATAAATTCGGTGCCAGAAAAATGATAATTGCACTCTGTGAATTTATTTTTCGGTGCAATTTCATGAGCGCTAGTCACTGGCATGATTAGATAAAATAAACAAAAAAAAAAAAGATCAACCAAAATAATTTATTTGTTAGTATTTGCTAATATACATAAAGATAAAACTCAAAGAAAAGATTTTATATATGTATTTTGTGAATGTACCGCCGAACTATCGAGAGGAAAACAAGGTAAATTGATTACGTAGTAACCTTTTGACTTTTTTTTTGGTTCTCGTATGTTCGTTCATTCAGCCATTTGTTTTTTTTCTTCTTTGTGCTTTGAAGTTAAATTATAATAATAAATAATAAATAACCTAAAAAAATAAATAATAAAACAAAAGATGCGCATGTTAAAAAAAGGTTAATTAGTGTCCTGTTAATTAAATTAGAATAAGAAAGTCCTAGAACTATTATTCGTGTGTAAAATAAAATTACAGAAATAACGAACTTAGGTGTTTTGCATTGTGTTTATTAACACGTTTGATGTAATGACGTTTGTAGAGAGTGTGTAACAATATACTCGCGGTCGATCGGTGGTTACTGGGATCTTGATTCCGCTTTTATTTACTGATCGCTGCTATTGGTTCAACCACAACCTTGCAGTTCTATTAATAGAATCTGGCTTTTTTTTATTAATTAGTTAGACATGTTTAGCACACTAAATATGAAATATTCATTATTCAGACTCTTTGAATATCCGAAGATACCATGTCAACTATAAAGAAAGGACTAGGAAGAAAAGGCTATACAATCATTTAAACATTCTGAAGCAACATCTGGCTGGATATGTCATCGTTTATTTAATGTGATTGCAAGAGCAGCCTTACCATTATTATTGAACTTAGCTACACCAGCACTCTAATATCTGAAGCAACCTCTGGCTGAACATATCATCGTTTATTTAACTTGATTGCATTAACATCGTGGTCATTATTGTTATTGGATTTTTCTGGATATATCATCGTTTATTTAATGTGATTGCAACAGCAGCCTTACCATCATTATTATTGAACTTAGCTACACCAGCACTCTAATGTCTGAAGCAACATCTGGCTGGACACATCATCGTTTATTTGATTTTATTGCATTAACATCCTGGTCATTATTGTTATTGAATTTGGCTTTATATAACATCGTTTATTCAATATTATTACAACAACATCCGTATACTGTCGTTGAATTTGGCTGGATACACTATCGTTTAATTAATATTACTGCAACAGCAGCACTTACATTTTTATTTCGTATCAAATTTGGCTATACAATCGTACTAATATCTGAAGCAATACCTGACTGGATATATCACAGTCTACTGCCATTGTTCTAATATCATCTGTTCATTTGGTGCCACCAATTCAGTTGGTTTTCGTCTGATACATAGAGTCCTCATGGGGACCGACTAAGGGAAGAATCTGGAGAGGGGGAACTGATCACATCATGGGGTGAGTAACTCTAACTTAATATATATATATGTGTACATGTATGCATATGCGCATGGATGTATGTAAATATGGGTGTTTGTGTGCATGTGTGAGTGTGTGTGTGTGGGTGAGTTTATGAGGTGCGAGAGCGTGTGAGTGTGTAATAAACTATGGGGTTGGACGTGATGATCACGGCTTTTCACGTATGGGGTCGCCAGAGTTTTCTTTTATCACTTGTCGTCTTTCTTTGATTCGAATGAAATTACGAGAGACGCGTACTATGCCGATTATTTGTTCTGGAGTCGGTAGATTATTCTTCTCGTTCCCATAGGCTGAAGCTAGCTTGGGGCTTTAAAAACTTTCTAGGTGCGCGGCCTGCTAAACAACTTCTTGGATTTTCCAACAAAGCAGTTCTCCAGTACAACATACATTTCTGTTGTTGTTGCTTTTTTAGCTTCAGTAGGTCCTAAAAGGTCGAGAAATGCCAAAAAAAAGTGGCGGTCTGAATTTCACTTTTGGCTCATGGATGTAATACTTAGGTCTTTCAGACCGAAGTAATTACAATCACATATATACATTGATCAAAAATCACACCGCAAATGATGCTTCAGGTTAAATTTTATCCATAGCTGTTTATGGTAACTCAAGAAAGATTTAATTACAGCAGCTTGTAAATAGTTTAAATTTGATTTCGGTCAATCAAGTGTTGAAATTTAGGGGGGTGGAGAGGCTACATAGTAAAAATATTTTTTTTACAATAACACAAAAACTGTGCATTGCAATTCTAAAAAAATTGTAATGTATCTTAAATTACGTGCTCATTCATATGACACCCCACTCATTTGGGTCGAAAATGGTTTTTTTACCCTGTCCACCCCCTAAACATCCAGAAATATAATTATTTGATTTTCATTCAAAATTTACCATATTTCCTAACTCTGTTAATTTTTACAAATTTTTGTGTCAATCAGTGTTGAAACGTAGTAAGGGGACGGTCTGTAAGTTGTGCTTTTTTGACAATAACTCAAAAACTATGTACCGCAAAATTCCAAAAAAAAATTGCCATTTTTTTAAATTAGGTGCTCTTTTAAATGACACCCCACCAGCTAGGGTTTTACCCTCTTCACCCCGTCCCCCAAACACCCAGAAATATAATTATTTGTGACATCGCTATAAATTTCATACAAAATTTACCGAATTTCCTAACTCCGTGAATATTTAAAATTTTTCTGTCCATCAGTGTCGAAACGTAGGGGGAAACGGTCTGAATTTTGCATTTTTTGTGGGAGACCGGTTTGCAATTTGCACTCTTTTTACAATAACTCAAAAACTGTGCATCCCAAAATTCTAAAAAAAATTGCAATGTTTTCTAAATTAGGTGCTCTTTCAAATGACACCCCACTTTACCACGTTTTAAATAGTGTTTTTACCCCCCTTCATTTCCACCCCCTTAATAATTATAATTATGACTATGTGATACTTTTCTAT
Organism: Diogma glabrata; assembly: GCA_963693315.1. NCBI lineage: Eukaryota > Metazoa > Arthropoda > Insecta > Diptera > Cylindrotomidae > Diogma > Diogma glabrata. The sequence goes on from CAVNZG010001857.1 coordinate 49,849, forward strand.
ATTTTCCATAAAAAACTTACTAATTTTTCTATAATTCCCACTACATTTGAAGATTTTCGATCAGTTGGGTTCGGAGCTAATCGAGGTAAGAAAACACACGGAAAACGTCATTATTCAAAATTATACAAGAAATGGTGAGGTGTAAAATTCCAAAATAAGTTTTTAAAGAATACTGAAATGAAGCCCTTTCATATGATACCCTACTTGAATCTATAAAAAAATGTATTTTCTCAAAGGTCTCAATTCGTAACCCTGTAAACCAAATGAAAACCATTTTAGTTTTATTTGTATCTGTCATCTTATGTAGACAGGCTAGTTTTATACGCACCTCAAATTTCAGGTCCATAGCATTTATAGTTTATGAGATAATCGATATAATGTGAAAAACTCGTTGTACTCTCATCAATAGTGTTCCGTATAAAAAACGGAACCCTAAAAAGCAGACATTGCCTTACAGTTTATAATAGATCCACAAACAAAACAAAATAATTCATTTAGTGCATACCTCAAACAAATAACGGCAAGAAAAAGAAGAGGATATATTTAGCTATCTTACTGATTTTAAAAAGGGCTAGAAAATTACATATCAAAATAACCGGTAAAGAAGTCTAAGACAGATTAGCTATTCATTATTGGGGCACAAGTGAAATATTTTGAAACAGAAAAATATTAAAATATCGTTTTGGTTACTTAGCAACCGCATGAGTGACAAGTGAGAAGTCAGAAAGTTCATTTTCTTCAGCATTACCAGACCAATCTATACTAATTCGAGTATTCTAGTATGATAATGAAAAAATTAGGGCATAATGACTTTATTAGGGTTGATTGGGATTTTAGTCTACTCTAGTAACTTCAATTTAATTTAACACTTTTTTATTGTTACCAGACTACGAAAAAGAGGGTTATGTGGTTGGTCGCGATGTATGTGTGTATGTATGCTCATCTGTTCCCTCATAACATCTAAACTGCTAATCAAAATTTGACAAATGAGGTATAGTTTGAAGCGTTTTGATCTTCTACTGGTTATATGCTTAATGATGATAGAATAAATTGAATATGGTGATGCCTAGAGGAAAAAAAATTTAATTTAATGATACCGTGTTGGGTATCAAATGAAAGGACTTAATTAGCACATTTCAAAAATAAATATGTTGTTACCTTTAACTAGCGATTTGGCTGCACCCGATAATTGGGAATAATTTCATAATGGCTAACACTCTTATTGGATGATCGTGACCGTTTTGTTTATTGCAATAGTAAATACTGTTGCATCATTGTGTACACGATAACGTATGCGAGCTACTCCAGCTATGAAAGAGTCCTTCCAATTACATTTACGATCATCGTTTCGATGTTTTAAGTATTGTAAATCGCTTTATAATCGAGTGAATTGATTGTAGTCGATTGTTCTAATTTTCAGTAAATCGGGTTAAAGGCTTAATGATGACTTAACAAATTGAACAGCGCACCAGTGATGCCAGATTTTCAAAAATGAATTTCCCGTTGACGTATCGAAAATTTTTAAGGAAAAAATCCCGTTTTTTAAGGAAAAAATCCCTCAGAAACTCCCATCAAGTTTTCAATAAAAATATACATATAAATTCAGTTATGTATTGAACAAACTTCAAACACCATCACAATTATAACAATATTTATCCTTCCAACAACTATAATTATAGGTTTATCTTTGCTGTTTACGACTATATTTGTGTACGTTATTAGTCTTAATATAGAATAAAACAAACAGCTGTTAATTTTATTCTGTACCGCGAATGTGGCGTAACACAATAAAACAATTTATTTGATTGTATTGAATGCTGAAATAAATTTTATTTTATTTTATAAAAATTTGATTGCAAGTTATGAAAAATCAAAAGCAAAAATTTTCGACCAGATTATATAAAAAACAGTCAATTCAAACTGAAGTGCATGTCCCTCTCTAATGAATATTAAAAAAGGCAAAGACTACTATGATTAAATTGAATTAAATTTCCAAAAGTTTGTTTTTTGGTTTCTCATTAGTATAAAATTTGATGTCTTTCATCAGGTAGGGCTTTCATTAGGCTTTTCATAGACTTTTCATTTTCAAAATACCAAATAATTAAATAGATATCGAAATTGAATCAAATTTATTTAATTGTTTGGAATTGATTATTCGAAAAAATACAAAAAAATTCATTATTTTTCTTTATTCGTTTTACTTGTTTTATCAACAAATTTTAAAATATTTCAATTTAAATTAATAAATGTTACTCTATCGGAAGGATAAAAAGTTGTATTGGGTTCGTTTTTAATGAATTTTATCCTCTCGAAAATTTGTAATGCTCGCTTGTGCCTCGCTCACCTCCTAAACTTTTTCTTGGAAAATAAAATATTGCATTAAACACTTACACAATATATTACTAATTATTATTGTTTCGATTCTCCATTCAACTTGTGGAACAAGAAAAAACTGCTATAAAATGGAGCATTAAATCTATTAAAATTGAGAAGGACATTTTTCATGATTTTCATGAATTCATGATTTTCAAAAAATTTTAAAATTGTAATAGCTCTTTTTCGATATGTAAACAACTGCTCAGAAATAAAATAGTGATGCCAAACATTCCAATTTGTTTAATATGTTTAAAATGGATGGATGCATAAATAGCCAACTTGTAGTTCCAGGTGATTTCATTTCTCGTTTCGCAACATCAAAATATTCCTGAAATTCAGATAACATGGTGGTCGGTTGGGGTTTTCAAAACGAACCTATCTCCTTAAGAGATATTTAAACATCAGAAGGTTTAAATTCCATCGAGGATTTGACAATACTAGAACCAATAGATGGCAGATGCATTTAAGTAAAATTATCGGGTGATCGACATCTTTCTGAAGCCTGGTAAAAATTGGTTGGTGCAATCATTTCAAAATAAGTTTTAATTTAAAACTATTCTATTATTAAAAATGTGAAAAATCCCGGAATTTCCAAATTTTTTCCCGCTTTCCTGTTTTATATGAAATATCACGCAAACGGGAAAAAATCCTGCGATCTGGCAACACTGCAGCGCACCCCCTACAGAGGACGTAATGTCATGAACTAAAAAAAATTAATTAAATGATGCCATGTTTGGCATCAAATGTAAGGTATCGAAGGCTTAGTATTAAATTTAATTTTAAATTTAATTAGCACATATCAAAAATAAATATTTTGTTACCTCTAAATTGCAACTAAGCTTTCATGCACAAGATAATTTTGAATAATTACATAATGGCAATCAATTCAAATTAATCATCGTACTTTTTTTTATTGTGAAAATAAATACTGGTGTGTACCGCTAACCGCAGCTATCTGTCGGTCCTTATAATTACATTTACGATCATCGTTTTGATATTTAAAGAATTATTAGTCACTTTCCAATCGAGAGAATTGATTGTAACCAATTGGTCTAATATTGAGTAAATCATCAGACAGAGCTAAAATAAATGAAAAAGCAATTTGACATATATAAAATACATAGCCAAAATCGAAAATTTAGACACACACAAATATGAACGGATATAATTTTTAGATATTAAAGTTTGATCACAAACCAAAAAAAAAATCAACGCAAAATTTTACCGTAAATCCTTACTTGGGCAACTAGTGTGCACAAGTTGTAAGGGTGCACTCTAAATAAAGCAGTTATTGAGTCAGGCCTGTAGATGGATTATTTATTTGTTCCTTGGATCATAATAAATTTCTGAAAAATCCTCATGCCTCACGATTTCTTGAGGAATTGAAAAGGTTAAGAAATCTTCCAAGTTTCGAAACATAAACCTATGAGTAAGTTTGGTATATTACCTATAAACTTAACCTATGTACATACAAAACAAAAACCTAAAACAAAAAATTTAAAGCGGATCTGCAATTACTTTATCACAAAATTATAACCCCAAAATAAATTAAATAAAAAAAAAAGTTCAAAACTAAAACCCGACTACTGAAAAATTACGCTCTAAAAAAATTAAAACAAGAAAATGCTCTTATCTGAAAATGCTCTTATCTCTCTCTTGAGTACTCTTTAGATGTATAGCGTGATGCACTTTGCCCTAAAGCTGATGCTCACTTACTACTGTTAGAATGTATTGTTTTGTTAAGCTTTTGTTAGACCCATTTGATTTGGTAAATACCTGAATGGGAGTTGTTGCATTCTTGATCCTTGTAATTGTTTAAATGTGTTTTAATTTGTGACCTTAGTCTCGTGACAAGCTTTATCTGATGCTTTTTAAAAACTTTTGAGTTTGTTTGTAACTGCTGGATAAAATGGTAGGCTAATTCTAGATTTTACAATTTCCTTTAGTTTGCTTAGTTTTGATAGCTTAGAGGTTTCATGTTTTCTTTTGTGTTGTTTCATTATTTCCAGCAAATTTTTTGAAAATCCATTGGGTATTGCTGCATTATGTATATATTCTACCTCTTCATCAATCTCAGGTTTTTCCATTGGAACATTATACAATCTGTTGGCCATCGAATGAAAAGCAGTTTTTTTTTGGCTTATATGATGAAAAGAGTTGTTTGTGATATACCGGCTTGTGTTTGTAGGTTTTCTGTATATTCCAAGCTTTGAACTATTGTTGTCTTTTCTTATAAGTTTTAGATCCAAAAAGGTTAAAATGTTGTTTTGTTCTGTTTCATATGTAAATTTAATTGAGCGATGATAGTTGTTAATGAATTGAAATTTTGTTATGGCAAATCATTTCTTTTGACTATAGAAAAAACATCGTCCACGTATCTAATCCACATCTTAGGAAATAACATATAGTTTTCTTTCATTTTTATTTCCATTCTGCTCATGAATATATTGCTTAATAGAGGGGCTAGTTTGCTTCCCATTGATGTACCTGATGTTTGCTTATAGAGTTTGTCTCTGAATTTGACAAAATTCTGATCCATACATGTTTTTACGATTTTTATGTAAGCTGCTATTTTGTTTCTTGGAATACGACTTCTAGTTGGATGATTCTCTAGATATTCTATAGTGTTATTGATCGGAATACTTGGAAAGAGTGCAGTGCGTCTTTGATGTAAGGATACCATGATTTCATCTGGTTCTATTGTAATATTTTTGATTCTATCTAGTAGTTCTGAAGTGTTTTTAATACTGTGGACATTGTACATTGTGGAGTTGAAATTTCATCAAATTTACTTAACACATATTTAGCCATGTTCTCTGCAAGTGTCGATATATTGACGCAATTGGTATTATTTGGTTTCAAGGTTTTTTTATTTTGGGTAACGCATATAATTTTGAAACTTTCGGCTTGGTTACATGGAAGGAATATTCTAATTTTCGATTTTCTAGTAAATCTGCTACCTCTTTGGAAACACGTTTGGTTTCTTTAACCATATTGTTTAATGGATCTCTGGATTTTCCGTTTTTCCAAGTGTGTTCTTTATATGGTCCCTCTCTAATAGTGGTTAACACTCGATTATCATATTCCGTTTTATCCAAGATCACAATCGCGTTCCATTTATCTGCTTTCGTGATTACTATGTCCTGGTTCGTTTTTAGCGAATTTAGAGATTTCGTTGTTTTTTGTGTAACAATGATGTTTCTTTCCTTTTTGTTTTTGTTTTAATTTCTTTTGGAAAAAATAATAATGAAAGGGTTTTTGTAAAAATTTTTCGTTACACAGTGAGTGAAAGTAATAGGTGGTTACAATTCGTTTGAAAAAAGTTTTTATATTTAAAAAAATATAATTTCATTCATTGAAAAGTAAAAAAATTTAACTTAAACGAACGTTGATTGCAAAAGATGAATTAATATTCATATCATACAATTTTACATAATAAATTTTTCACTATTATTAATAAATAATACATAATGATTTTTTTTTGCACAAAAGAATTTCATTTCCAATTCAACACAAAAGAAATTCACATTGTTAGTAGTTTTTTTTTTCTTTTAATTTTTTTCTTTTAGATTTCAATCTTGATTATAAATCAAATAACAATATCTTTCAAAATTAATGATGGCTTGCATAAAAATTTATGTAAAACAAAACAATGTTATAAAAAATGTAGGTGTCCGTTCCGATACAAAATAATACTCAAATTTTATATATCCATGTCATTTTACATATCGACTTTATTTTTACATAAACAGTATCATACTATCAAATCAAGACATATAGTCCTTCACAATTTAACTAATTATTAATATTAAGAAATATCTCAGAATATCGCAAAAATATTTCAGTTACAACACATAAATCGGATCGCCCTATTCAGATCACACAACATCATCGCACCTGTGAACAAAAAAAAACAATTGATTATGCATAGAAAATATGGAGGGGCTGAAATCACAGCTCTGAGATATCAAGACTTCGGTCTGGGTTAAGGATTTTGATATAGTTTTCGGCAAAAAGCTTTATGAGCACATTGTTTTTAGATTAGGGCAGCGATGTATATCAAACATAACTCTTTGTTAAAGTACAAATATTTTTTATCTCTGTTTAGAAATTTATTATAAAACTAACACGAACTATCAATACGATGCCGGAAAATTATAACAGATCATAAATTAACATAATTTAGTGAAAAAATGATACACTCAGCAAACTACTCAAAAACCTCTCCATTTAGCGTTTCGAGAAAATATTACAAAATCATAAATTCATATTTCTTTCAAAATTCCAAAAATATTGTAAAAATTAAATAAAATCAAACTCTTTTCAAAATTCCAAAAATATTCCAAAAATTAGAATAAAACCAAATACTTAAACTTTTTCTAAATTCCAATAATATTCCAAAATTTTTAAAAATTCAAACTTTTCCAAAATTCTAAAAATATTGCAAAAATTATTACAAAATCAAAACTACAAACTTTTTTCAAAATTCCAAAAATATTTCAAAAACTATAACAAATTCAAAAATTTCCATGTCCAATTTCATTTTCAATTACATTGACGTCATAAAAACAGCTTTATTTTCTTCCAAAAAATTGGCCAAATAAAAAAATGAAATCATTTTTTAACACACTTGACGTTATTTTTTTGATAAACTTATAATGCCATAATTCTCTATAATAATAATAAAATTTCATGTCATACAAATTATTTATTTTAATTTTTTCCAAAAAATTGGGTAAAAAAGTAAATAAAAATCTTTCTTTTGACACACTTGACAACATTTTTTGACAAACTTATAATGCCATAATTCTCAATAATAATAATAAAATTTCATTTCAAACAAATAATTAATTCTATTTTTTTCCAAAAAATTGGGTAAAAAACTAAATAAAATTCTTTCTTTTGACACACGTGATAACATTTTTTTGACAAACTGATAATGCCATAATTCTCAATAATAATAATAAAATTTCATTTCAAACAAATAATTAATTTTATTTTTTTCCAAAAATTGGGTGAAAAAATAAATAAAAATCTTTCTTTTGACACACTTGACAACATTTTTTTGTCAAACTTATAATGCAATAATCTAGTTTTTGATCTCACATACCAATCCGTACCATCAAGATTTCTCCAAATTCAATGTTCCTACTCGTAATCACCTAAAATGAACGTTTTTTAAGCCAAAAATATGAAAATTTGCTGATTTTGACACACTTAATGATTTTTTGACACACTTCCGGTACAGTTATCGAGCTCGTTTCGGACCTGTCCCTTAAGTATACCTATTTTTAGACATTTTTGCAATCCCTCCGGCGGTTTTCCTTGCCGCGTAGGTGATGACGGCCGGCCGGCCGACAGACAGACATACATTTTTTTTGTTGCTTCTTTAGAATCAGTATTAGAACGTCGAGAAATGCCAAAAAAGTGGAGGTAAGAATTTCACTTTGAGCTCATGAATGTAATACTTAGGTCTTTCAGATCGAAGTAATATAAGAACAGTTAAATGTTTTGAAATAAAAAACATGCATTACAGTCATAACACGAACGTCATAAATTGACAAATATTATTTATGAAGTGAATCTAATAGTACGAATTGAAAGTGTGATTATTGTGAGAACTGTTTGTTTTAGATTTTAAAAGAAAATGAACAGATTTTTTTGAATGTCACATCTTGTTTGTAACAACATTTACAGAAATTTAGTATTTAGTCAAGATGATATTTAATATTAGCAAAATTTGTACAATTTCAATGATCTAATTCCGATTGACTGCCACGAATAAAACATTTTCACATGTTTATATTCGTAAAAAGAAAGGAATTGTAAAAAAAGAAACAAAAATAAAACCCATTGAAATTTATTGTCTCAATAATGAAAAATGATAATGTTGGTTTACATCGATAGCATCTGATCGGTTAAAATAATTTTAAAGTAATTCACTTCAGCTCAGATGCTGGTAATTATTTTAGAGTTAACCGCTTCGTATCAACTCATGAATTGTGTCGTGTAATATCATCTGCAACTGTTTCTTGCGGTTTGCACCAGTTCGTTGGCAAAAATGAAAAATAATGTGGGGCATTAATCAATTTAAGCATATTAGTTTTGGCTCAGAAGACAACCAATTTACGCAGACAAAAATATGTCACCTACCTTTTTCAAGAATGCTGTTCTAACTATAGGCTGGTAGATCAAGTATTAGACGTAGTCTCAAAATATAAATTTTGATTGAACTGATGCGAGACGTCAAGTAAAATCTAAAAAAATGTAACATCAAACTGGAAATTTTTATTCAATTTCAAAAATTACTTTGATTTTTGACGCAACAGTCAATTTTTTTAAAATTTTTGTAGACCAAAAAAACATTGAGGAAATACACAGAGTTACAAACGATCGCACAAAGCCAGTGAATAATAATGTTTTAGACTTTAATTACTAGTTAAAATCATATAAGACTAAACAAAAAATACTGTCCCACTTCCTTTTAAATCCTTTGACATTTAATCTACATGTTTTTTTTGTATAACACATTCACATCCTCTTTCGTTATTCAGTGTGTTGGAAGTGAGATTTGAAAAGATTAAAACTACTATTAAATACATAGAGTAAACTGATATAAAAAAATTTTTGAACTCTGTTGATGATTTTTAAATAGAATTTTTGTGTTGAGGGAAAATACATTTTCACAATCAACCGTGTTGTATGTGTGTTTTGGAGCTTCTACTTCAAAATGTTTGATCCAAGATGATCAATATATAAAGTCTATCTATAATTATGAAAACATTTTTGATATCAACAATACTTTTACTTCTTTTCTAAACGGCCTGTGAACAAACTATATCCTACCATTTCAAAGTTTTTTCTTTTATGTTTCGTCGTTTTAAGTATCGATCCAATTGTATTAGCCGTAATCACATCTGGTACAACTGATAAATGAAAACTAATAACTGTTCATACAACTAATTAAAACGCTTTTAGAAAATGTTAAATTCTCATTATTCCTCTTATCTTTCCTACAAATTGTACTTCATTTTGTTTATTAATCGATATAAAATGAAAAAGTTATAAAACATTATTGCAGCAAAAAAAACCATAAGCTTTGCTACCCCTAATAAATTACCAAAGTAACTCCATAATTTAACAAAATAAATTTCCTTAAGCGTAAAAAATATTTGTGAAACCGTAAAAAATTATATAATTATTATTTGTTTTGTAATCTAATAATCGAAAAAAATACAAGAGAATTCAAAGGAAAAAAATCAATTCCCTGAATAATAATAACAGAAACGGTAAGAAAATTCATTTTAACTTTATTTTTGTTTTTAAATTAAAACAACACCCGTCAACCTACATTGACCTTATCACCACTCTCCCACCTTCTCTAGCCATTTCCTTTATTTTATTTTATATTATTGCAATTTTAATATTTTGTAACAATAAAATATTTAAATTTTATTTTTTCTCTCTCTGGCGTTTACATCCCATGAAGGGATTTTGCCGTCTGTGCCACCAGCTTCCAATCATCTCGTTCCATGACCAGTTGACCCCAGTTTCGACATCCTATATCACGAAGGTCTTGGATGATGTCATCACGCCAGCGTTGTCTAGGTCTTCCTCTTCGACGAACACCAGCTGGTTGTTGTTGGGACGCTTTTTTTATCATTCTTTCCAATGGAGCCCTTTCTACATGACCAAACCATCTAATCCGGTTGGATTTAATGAATCCGATTACATCGCAGCCTCCAAGAAGCTGTCTGATTTCATGATTCATTCGGATTCTATACTGATTTTCAGCAACTTTACATGGACCATAAATTGTTCGTATGACTTTCCTCTCGAATGTTGATAGAATTCTACAATCGGAGGAAGTCAGTGTCCAGCTTTCACTTCCAAATGTAAGCACAGGTCGTATCAATGCTTTGTAAAGTGTGAGTTTACACGACCGCGAAAGATGTTTTGATCGCAGAAGTTTTGAGTATGCGTAGAAAACTCTGTATGCGGCAGAGACACGGGCTTTGATATCTGCCTGCATGTCATTTGACGATGTTATTACAGACCCGAGGTATTTGAAGTTTTCCACGCGTTCCACTTCATAGTCGCCAGTATCCAGATTTCCGGGAGGTATGTTCTTAGATGTTGTTAACACTTTAGTTTTGCTGGTGTTGATGCATAATCCAAGCCGTTTAGCATTTCTTTCAAGCTGAGAGAGACTATCCTTAATATCGCTTGTTCTACGTCCGAGAAGCACAATATCATCTGCGTAGCCAAGAACTTGACTAGATTTGTTATATATGCAGTTTTGTGTCTCAATTCGGCTTTTTCTTATCGCGTACTCCAGCGCCAAATTAAATAGTACGGGCGCGAGTGCATCACCTTGTCGAACACCTGATGTTATATCGAAAGGATCAGAAACTGACCCTTCGATTACTATTCTACAATTTGATCCCGATGTTGTGAGTTTACACAGAGAAACAAGTTTCTCTGGGATACCAAGGCATATGAGTGCGGACCAGAGGTTGTCGCGGATGATACTATCATATGCTTGCCTGAAATCAACGTAGAGCTGGTGAATGCTGATGTTGTACTCCCAACATTTTTCCAGAATCATCCTTAATGTAAAACATTGATCTGTGGTTGAGCGGTTGGGACGAAAACCACACTGATAGTCACCGATGATAGATTCGGCGAACGGGATGAGTCGAGCAAGTACAACATTAGCTAGTATTTTATATGCAGTGTTCAACAGTGCGATGCCACGATAATTTTCACACTTTAAACGGTCACCTTTCTTATGTAGCGGAACAATGAGAGCTGTTTTCCATTCATCAGGTAGTTCTTCTTGGTCCCAGATTGCAAGAATCAGATCGTATATACGTGAGACCAGAGCTGCTCCTCCATTTTTCAGAAGTTCTGCGGGAATTCCATCGAAACCTGGTGATTTGCCATTTTTCAGTTTTTTAATGGCAGCTTCCACTTCTTCTATTGCTGGGTAAGGGACAAAAATCTCTTCAGTTGATGGAGCAATTGCTCGAATAGGATGAACTTCGTTCGTCCTATTCAGTAGGTCTTGAAAGTGGGATCGCCACACTGCCAGCACATCACGTTCACTTGTTGTAAGTTCATTATTTACATTTTTGATGGCTGTAGATCTTGGGTGGAAATCTTTGGTCAGATTTCGTGCATTGGCAAAGCACTCTTTTGAATTTCCGTTGGCCGCATGTTGGTTGATGTTTTCGATGCAGCTCTTCATGTGTTCGCGTTTCTTTTTACGTAGAAGTTTTGCTGAGGCTTTCCTGGCGCATAGATAATCAGCTTGGGAGCTTCGGGTGTTCCTTGTTAACCATTTTTCTCGCAGTTTTTGTTTATTTTCAACGGATTGGCGGCACTCGTCGTCAAACCATTCGTTGTGTGATTTCGGTGGTCGTTTTCCGATTGTAGTTTGTGCTGCGGCTATAATGGTTGATTGAAGCGTTTGCCATTCTTCTTGTATGTTTAATGGCATCTCAGAAGAGATGTCATGCTCTTCTATGTTTTGTGTTATTATTTCCTGATATCTATTCAGCGTTTCCGGATGTTTAAATGCTTCGACATTCCAGCGCACGGTCTTTTTTGCTTGTCTGTTAAATGTGGATGACAACTTGCACTTGTACTTAAAGATGACAAGCATATGATCGGTGTCCATATCAGCACCTCTGTATGATCGAACGTCAGTTATACTTGTAGAGTGTCTCTTAGAGATCATGACGTGATCGATTTGATTTTCCGTTCTTCCGTCATTTGATTTCCACGTTGCCTTGTGAATTCTCTTGTGAGGGAAGAAAGTGCTGGAAATTACTAGATCATACATCATAGCCAGCTCTGCTGCGCGAAAACCGTTATTGTTGCTGGTATGATGCAAGCTGTTAGGGCCGATATGTGTTTTAAGTTCTGCAATCCTACCGATTTGAGCATTAAAGTCACCTACCACGATTTTTATATCGTGCCGCGGGATGTTATTGATGACTTCCTCGAGTTCTAGGAAGAACAGGTCTTTAATATCATCTGCTTTATCTTCAGTAGGTGCATGAACATTGACGATCGTTACATTGAATTTTTGCGTGCGGATTCTCAGTGTGCATAACCGCATATTAATAGGGCAGAAGTCGATAACATGCTGATTCACGCGACGGTGTATAAGAAAGCCAACTCCAAATTCTCCTCCGTTTTGATGACCGCAATAATACAAAGTGTATCCTTTCGCTGTTTCATGGATTCCACTGCCTGGCCATCTTAGTTCTTGTAATGCCACTATATCCAGTGTGTAGCTCTCGACTTGTTGAGTGAGTTTTAGGAGATCTCCTGGTCTTCTGAGGCTAAGCACGTTCCAGGTTCCCATTTTTAAATCGTAGTCCGGGTACAGTTTCCGAGGTCGTTCCAATAATGAATCCGAGATATTCCGAGGCCTGTGTACAGAATTCATGACAATAATTTTTTTACGGAAATGGGGTGTTAGCCCTTCGCCCAACCCAAATTTTCGTGAATGGGTTCGTTCTGCATCTTAAGGTCACCAGAAACAACCTTTTTACACGTTTATATAGCGAGCCGCTTGATCCAAGACAGACGCCCACTGAAAGCCGCCCCTAACATGGAGAACAGACGCTTTCTACACATTTATATAGCGAGCCGCTTGATCCAAGACAGACGCCCGCTCCAAGCCGCCCCTAACATGGAGAACAGACGCTTGAGTTGCATTGGTTTTATGGCGCCAATGACTCGCCATGGTGCAGAATCATTGAGTATAAGCAGTATTTACTCTGCCCCTCTCAACTACACCAACCTAATTCTGTTAGCGTTACCCAGGTAGCACGGCGTGGACGTAGAATTTCGGATTTTCGCTACCCTTTTAATTTAAATTTTATGCAAATATAAAATAAATTTTAAAATAAAATCATTACTTTGTGCCAGAAACAAAATTAAGAAAATTTGGTCAACTAAAGTTTTGTTATTTGAGCTTTTCTGATTAGTAAACTATGTTGCCAATTACTAATAAATAAAAATAAAATTGGTAAACGACAAAAACAATTTTTTCAAGGTTCAAACATTTTCAAGCTTTATAGGTCGTACCTTTTCGGGTGGAGGGAGGTAAACTATAACAATTTCACCAAACTTTACAGTTAACTCTTGTTTTATGGAACTAATTTATTTTTATTGTCATCAACGATTTTGAATGTAAAAGTTTATTTCTTCCTTAATTTATATAAATGACGTAGATTACCCTTGCTTCGAATTTATGTTTATTTTAATCGGTTTATGGATTTGTCATTATTTATTAGCGAATATCATCATTAAATTTGTATAACGTTAATACAACTAAATTGATTCAGCGGCGATGAATTTGACGTGGGTAATATTGTAATTGTAGAATAAAATATTGAAATAAACTAAATTATATTAAGTGAAACTGGGATGATGACGCCTACGAGTATAAATACCCTCTTAATATTACAGCAAAAATTTACAGCAATTCAAGCTGAATCTGTGTATAAGTAACCTTTTTTGATTGAGTAATCACTGTTTTCTTTCATTGAACTGTAGGTTTCCTCACTGTTATTTTGTCTGATTGTATGCACTTAAAGAACTTGTTTAATTTTGTTCATGAGCAACATTAAGCGTATTGAAACTGAAATAAAAAAATAAATTAGAAAAATTTAGTTATTATGGTAAGTGAGTTCCGTATGTTTCTAATTTCTATACTAAAAAGCCAAGCTCGAATCTTGGAAAATGAATAAAACTTTTTTGTTTTCGGAAGATTGACATATTGCATTATATTATAAAAATTCTTGATAAAAATTCATTCTAATTATGATTATCATTTCAAATACTACACGTATACTAAAATAATTAAATTTGATAATATACGTGGGAAACAAGGCACATTATTTTTATCAACACTGATCAGTCTTTCGAATCTGGCTCGAAGGACCAAGATAATGAGGCTATCTTGGTTCTTCGAGCCGGATTCGAACTTTTATTACTTTTATTACGAACTTTTATTCGAACTTTCAATTACGATATCGTAAATTGAAATTGATCATATTGAGAATCTCATCCAGTGAACACTTTTGCCAAAAACTAGATAAGTATTATTTTAATATTTTATAATAAAAACAAAATTATTTTACGAAAACTCATTTTTGTGACATTTTGCAAAATGCCACGTAAACGAAAATATTGTTTTTCTATGTGTAAAAAGAGTAACAAATTGTACATAAAAAAAGAAAAGGACAACATCTAGATAGATTGGAAGAAATAGAAATATATAAACATAAAAACAATAACAACATTTTAAATGATAAACTCAACACTAAAACTAACGAAATATATGACATAATAATGAAAAATAGCAGTTGGAATAGTATATAAGTAATAGCTTAAGCAAAAATTGTAATAATAATTTAAGAACAGAGGATGACGTAAGTCGAAATCGATATTCTATAAAATAAAAAATAAAATTCAAATTGTTACTATAAGGAAGTTTATATTATTATTAATAAAATAAAAAATTAAAAATAAACAGTAAAAAGTATGTTTTTAAATGTTGCATTTTAATTCAAAAGTGACAAAAGCACACAAACAGTGAATAATATGGAAAACCATAATAACACATATAACAAATTGTAGTTGCTATGGTCTTTCATATAATTTTACAAAGTATTTTAAACAACGCAACCATGAAAAAATAAAATATGAATTTTTTCTACTACCCAACATAAAAAATCTACTTTCGATGTTTGTTCATTGAATCAAAAACTTCTTTTTCGTAACCGGTGATAAAAAAGCCTATACGAATTACTTTCGTACCCAGTGACGAAAGTAATTTTTTAAAAGTCATCTATTTTCTAATTTCTTAACTAGAATAAACCATCCTAGAATACTCGTTAAGACAATCAATTGATTGAATGAAATAATTTTGTTAGTGTTAATTTGTCTCTGTCTGGAGGATGACGTTAATTTATTTTTGAATTATTTACGGACAATTTACATTAAAATTGTAAAAATAATAATAGTTAAATATATAATATTCATATATTCTTTTTAAATAGTATGATAAAAAACAGTTGGTGTTAAGATATTTAAAAAAAATATTATTTCACCTATTTATTTAACAAAAATGAAAAAAAAATATTTATTTTACGTAAAATAATTTAGGTTGTGTTAATATATATCAAGAATTTATGTAACGTTATACCCATTCAAAAACTAAATCAAAACTGATATTTTTATTTTAGAAATCTGAAATCTGAATTTGATTTTGTTTATGACAAAGTACAAACCGTCTTTGGTTATAAGCCTACTAGACGCAAAATTCAAAAAACAATAAACCTTCAAAGATGTATTATTTAATGATTTTAAGAACTTTAGAGTAAATAGGATAATAAAATAGGAATTTGTAGTGTAAATAGAATAAAAATATAACATCATGAATAACTATACGAATGGATAAAAAACGAAAAAAACAACAAAAAAAAACGAAAAAAACAATAAGGCTTGTAATTAAAGACAGCTATGTCTATGACATAAAAATTGGATAATTTATTCATATTGAGTCATCTATTTTTTAATAGCAGAAATATAGATACACATATACAATTTTAATTTGTAACAGTGTATGTTTTAAAAAATGAATTGTATGTTATTACAAATGAAAATGTTTAAAAATTAAAAATAATTTTTAAAAACGGAGTAGAAAAAGTACAGTCTTCTACTCGCCGAAAATCATGTTTTGAATCTCGCGATCATTACCAACCTCGGCTATCGCCTCGGCTGGTAAGCTGTCCTCTCGTTTCAAAATGTGCTCTTTTCGGCATCGTTGAAGAATATGCTATTGAATGTGTGACGAAGGGAATTTTGGATACATTATTTTTAAGCTAAAATCTTTTTATCTCCCCTTCGTCGCTAGTTTCCTAATTCCAGAAAATATTTACTTTTCTTCATCACATCATATCTATTTTCTAAAACAGTTTCCCATGTTTCATTTTTGCAAATTATGCAAAAACATCATTAAATTAAAATTTTAATTAAATTTCGTTTGTCTGAGATTAAGTTTTCTGAAATCAGATATTTTATTTTCTGGAATTCAACTTTTGTCCACGAATGGCCTTTATACCGTGGGATTTAGTCTTTCTTTCTTTTTGAGATCAATGTTTGAAAAAAACAAACGAAGATCGTGACAGTCGGATAATAACGGATTTTTTTTAGAATAAAGAGTTAAGTGGAAACTTCGTTGAGAAATTTAATTTTGCAACTAAATTTTCGCGGTTTTTTCAAACCACTGTAATTGTTGTTAATATTGAATATGGGTAGAGGCAACTAAAATGCTATTTAAAGCTGATACTACATCCTTTTAATTCCCGTCAAGCAGATTACGATCGGATAAAAACTCAGACCTTGCGGCCTGCCCAAAGTTAACAACTTTTTTTAAGGCATTAAGTGCAAAATGGAATTGTGCAAAAACTATCAGGCCGAATGAAACGTTCTGAAGCTTATTTTTTTTGTTGAGGTTTCAGCTACAAGATAAAGGGGTTAATTATGTTATAAACAATTATTTGCAAATAACTAAATTCAATTGAAAAAATACGCAAAACTTTGCAACAAAACAAATTATTTTTGTTTTTTGTTTTATTTTAAGTTATAGAATAGTAGATTCTTGTATGAGCTTAGAATAAAGGCCATTCTTCACTAGGATTAAGTTTCCTGGAACGAGTGGAGGGAATCATCCGAGTGAAGTATTGCCTTCACCCTAAGCGAATACAAGATACTATTTTATCCACGACTACAAATATTTCAAATAATTTCATTCAAGTTTTCCTGTAAAAGTTTATATCGCCATATTGAATGAAATAAAAAAAAAACAAAACATGTTTGTTTATTTTAGATTTTATATATGTATTGTTCTTGTTTTAACTAGTTTATATTACTATACCAACAAATCAAGTTTTTAATTTGTTGGGGGAATTTTTAATAAATAAAGTGTAATGAAATAAATAAAAAAGAATTTTATATATAAAAAGGAATGAATACAATTAAAATGAAAGATATATGCACGGAAAGTATATATTCCTTAGTAGTTGTGGATAAAAACATTTAAGGAACAAAAATGTTCCAGGACACCAGCATCCTAAAGTGCACCATTTACGAGTTATATCGTTTACAAGGAAGCAAAAAAAAAATTTCAGCATAGTTAGTTGAATAACTCCAGTCCCCAGGTGCCGGGCGAGTGGACTCGGCATGTCCATTATGCGAGTACCCTACCCCAGAGATTAAAAAAATTTCTAGCCTATTACCGACTACAACACGTAAGCCATATTTTTTCCGTTATTCTATTGGCCTACGATTTTTGAACAAAACTTATCAAACTTATTGATCATTTAATCATTTGTTTAACAAAGTTATAAACAAATTTAAGCTTTTTAAATAATCAATGTGCGCCATCTTCGTTGTAATAGTTGTAAATTATACTAGCTCGAAAATATAAACATAAGAATCCAACTAAAACAACACATAGGAATCCAATAAGAGCTGTCAAAATTGTGAACTTTGAAAACCTAAATAAATTGTTTTTTCTTGCAATTGAAATGATGGACTGTGCTCAAGTTGTTTTTACTATATGGTAAGTTATTTAAATTATTATTTTGATATTTTAGTACTATAAAAATATTATATATAGATAGATATATGGATAGATTTAACTACAAATCTTACATGCAGGTGGCGTTACCGTCCAGGCTGACAAAATATTTTGTGGTCATATGTGCGGAAAAGTAGTTTTTTCTTTTATTCTATTCTCGTACAAAATTGAATATTTTTTACGCATGTGTTACAAAAAATTTTATTTCACACTGGAAATTTATTAAAATAAAAAGAAATGAGTTTTAAATTTTGCTCAAAAAGTTGAACTTTAACGTCCTAGGACTTTATAAAATTTTATAAAGTCCTAGGACGTTAAAGTTCAACGTTTATGGTACAAAAAGTTGAACTTTAACGTCCTAGGACTTTATAAAATTTCATAAAGTCCTAGCACTTTAAAGTTCAACTTTTTGTACCATAAATAATCCGAAAAATGTCGTTTTAGATATCAGTATGAAATAAAATATATTTATAAAAATAAAAAGAATAGTGTTAAAGAACAAAATAGTTTTGGTTCACTGTTTTTATTTATATTTGTTTGGTTCATATACAATTTGGATTATGTGTACGCCTATGGTATTGCTGCAGCTGGATTTAAAATACAAAGAACGAAAAAAAATAAATATCCAAATGATGTCGGATGGCATTCGTCATATCGTTGGTGGGTTGTATAATGTTGGATAAAAAGCATTACATTACTGATGTTGGATAAAAGGCATGACACTAAATTTGAGGAGTATCATCGGAGGATCGGTTGAGTTTGTTTTCCTAATTATGATGATTTGTTTTTATGTAAGGGTAAGTTTTCTTTTATAAATTTTAATAATAAAATTAAGATAAATAAATTTTATTTAAATGATAGTTCACTCTCTCTATTTCATATAAATTCAGTATGTTTTTGAGAACAGGGATCGCTTGGTGGGTAGGGCTGGTAGTCTATCTCGTATCAGGTTTCTATTCATATCGCTCTCCATCTAGGATACTCTGACTGCCGAACAACCCCACGGCCCCAAATGACTGAGCGAAGTTGATTGAGCAATTTCAGAGCTCAGTCAGAGTGACAATTCTCTACCGTTGGCATGTGCAATCTCTTCTCTCATCTGAGCGGCTAGGTTGTACTGCTGATCGTTACAAATGTTATGTTGTCGTTTTTTAATGTTAAAATTCATAGTAAATATCGATTATATATATACTATCACAGAAAAAATTGCATTTCATACGCGAGATAAAAACGTTTTTCGTTCTTAAACATGTCTCACTCGTCGAAGATCAATTGGAATTTAATTAATTTTTTTTCTAAAAATAGCTCTATCCTTACTCTAAAATATGTCAAATTAACTCAGAGGCGTTAATTTTTGTTCTTGAGATATTTAATTTTAAAGATTTTTAGTACGACTGAAATTCGAATTTTTCTTCATTTTTTCAAACAACTTCCATTAACAAAAAATTTTAAAATCAATTGTTTTTATAATTTATTTTTAAATAAAAATATTAAAAAAACTTTTTTAAAGTTGGCGCTAGGGTCGAAGATCAATTGGAATTTAATTAATCCTTTTTCTGAAAATAGTTCTATCCTTACTCTAAAATATATCAAATTGAATCAGAGGCGTTAATTTTTGTTCTTGAGATATTTAATTTTAAAGATTTTTAGTACGACTGAAATTCGAATTTTTCTTCATTTTTTCAAACAACTTCCATTAACAAAAAATTTTAAAATCAATAAAATTTTGACTTTTTTTTTTAAATATAGCTATAACCTTACTTTAAAATATATCAAATTTACAAAGAGGCGTTAATTCGGGTTCTTGAGATATTTAATTTTAAAGATTTTCATACCGATTAAAACTCTAATTGTTCATTATTTACTCGAACTTCAGTGGTTAAAATTTTTTGATGATATAAATTGTTCAAAAAAATAATGAACAATTAGAATTTTAATCGGACTAAAAATCTTTGAAATTAAATATCTCAAGAATACGAATTAACGAATACGAATTGTAAATTTGATATATTTTAAAGTAAGGTTAGAGCTATATTTACAAAAAAAAGTCAAAATTTAATTGATTTTAAAATTTTTTGTTAATGGAAGTTGTTTGAAAAAATGAAGAAAAATTCGAATTTCAGTCGTACTAAAAATCTTTTAAATTAAATATCTCAAGAACAAAAATTAACGCCTCTGAGTTAATTTGGTATATTTTAGAGTAAGGATAGAACTATTTTCAGAAAAAAGATTAATTAAATTTCAATTGATCTTCGACCCTTGCGCCAACTTTAAAAAAGTTTTTTTAATATTTTTATTTAAAAATTAATTATAAAAACAATTAACTAATTTTTTTTCAAACAACTAACTAATCATTTATCAAACAAAAAAAAGTTTGATGAAATCGGTATAGCCGTTCTTGAGCAATTTAATTTCAAAGTTACATCGGATTGGCAGAATTTTCATTTTTCATGCATGTTGGGGTCAATATGCTCAAACTATGCATTTTAAAAAATTTTAAAAAAAGTTGTATTTTTTATTTTGTTCATACTACTTACATGCCAAGTTTCAGGAAAATCAAGTTTTCACAACTCTGTCTAGAACACGTTTTTCATCTATACTGGTAAACATGTTAGGAAAACAATTTTTTAGAGATGGTGCTAATGCTGTAGACCAAGCATTTTTTGAATTTTTGTTTCACAATATAAAAGTTCCAACTTTACCCTAAAATGGACCAAAATATTAAGCAAGCCTTTGTTTGTGTTCTAAAGATATTAATTTTTAAGGATTTGCACCTAAGGTCAAAAGTTTGACAACTACAAGTTTTGACCCGATGCAAATCTTTAAAAACTATTATCTGTAAAATAAGAACAAATTCTTTATTTATATTTGGCCCGTTTTAGGAACTACGGCATCAGTGCGGGAAATGCTTGGCCTACGGCATCAGTGAAAATCTGTTTAAAAAATTTATTTCTTAACTATTTAATATTTAGCAGTGTAAGCAAAACGTGTCCTATGTATTTCTAGAAAGGCCGATATACCTGTGAATTACCTTTCCAATGCACATACAATACACGATATCAGGTGAACCGTCCTCTTGCAATTTGATTTCAAAGTTACCCTGAGTTTGAATTTCCAGAAATCATTCAGACATTCATATTCTAGAATTATATACATGTTTCTTAGAAAACTCATTTTTTTTATTTCACCTATGCTTCTTGAATGTCTAGTAATTTGATCAAAAATGCTCAGGTTTAGCGCCGGTCGTCCAGATAAGGAGTATCCACAAGAGCAAATTTTTTCAAGAAGATATTTTATAGAAGAACAATTGAAGATTTATCGTTAGGAGAACAGTTTTTTTCTAACAAATTAATATTTATCTCTAAAATTTAAAATAAAAAATAATTAAGCAAACTTAATTTTAGTTTTAAATAACCTTAGTAAACTTAATTGTTTTTTTTGCATCGATATTTGAATATTTGATGTAATGACAAAAATGAAAAACTTCATCTCACATTATTTTGATTAAACTTGACATATACAACTTTAAACGACTCCAAATGATTCTTCAAATACAGCTTCCAAAAAATGTATGGTAATGCGCATAAATTAACATTTGTTGGTGGTGATAAAACCATAAAGTCTCTCGGGACTGAATCCAAAGTCACCAAAGAACCTTTACCTATAATTTTTAATCGAATTTTATGAACTATCAAACTTTTCACCGTAATATAATCACACTTTACAAAAGCTTGATTGGTGGTAAAGTAAAAAAATCAATATTTTCTGTGTAATTCAATTTAGACATTCATAATTTCTTACTTAAAAATCTTAATTTCCAGTCCCAAGCCTCAAATCTTTGTTAGAAGTGCTCATTAAAAAAATAAGCATAAAAACCCAAAGAACAATATAAAGAATACCAAGAAAAAGCCTAGACATTAAACTTTTTTTGTTAAAAATAATTTATTCCAATTTTCTCATTACATAAAAAAGTTAAGAAAAGTTGGAAATTTGTTTTTCTTTTAATAGAATGTAATCAAAATTTTAATGTTTATGACTTAAATGAATTTGAAATTGAAATTTTCAAGCAAAGCTTATTTATTTTGTTATATGATTTATCATTGCCAATAAGTCAAAAAATGACGATTTATTTCTTGCATAAGTCACTTAGCACTTCTCAGAAACTGTAATATAATACCTGTTTATATAGTATGCCGTCTTTTCTATAACGAAACATGATGGTTTGTTGTAGATCCATAGCAAAAACTTTGATTACCATATTTTTTTGCCATAAACTGTTAAAACTTTTTTATTGGCTATCTGCAAGTAAAGAAAAAGTAAAGAAAGAGAAAAATTAAATTTTTTATTGTTTCACTATTATAAAAAAAGTTCTGAATCTAATAAATTAAATTTTTTGCGACCATCCCAAAAGTTAAAGAAATAATGAAAAGAAATTGAGTTTTGACATAAGCAGCGAATTTATTATAAAAGAAATGGGTTCTTTAATACTTTTCCTCAAAATTTAAAAAAATTATAGAATTTTACTGTTTTGAAAAGAGTATGAGCACTCCTGTATGATATCAATGGTTTTGTTTAGGTTTCCTAAAGTAGCTTATCAACTTATCACCAAACTAAAACCATTTTTCAAATGAATGTCGACGCTATTCGACTCGAACAAAAACTTTTTAATCTTTTGAAATATGACTTGCAAAATAAGGATACGTCAAACTTCAATATTTTATACAAACTCGTTTATTTTACGATTATTATTCAACTATAAACAAAAGGTGAAAAAGTCTAGACAAAAGATAATTGAGCTCCAAGAACTCATTTTCTATCAAAAAATCATCTTCGATCAAAATCGAAAATATCTTGTTGTAAACAAAATAAAAGAAAATGGTTCTTCGAAGCAAAACAATTTAATTTTTTTTTCTATTGTAATAATTTGTGAGATTTTTTTTGACGCAAAACCTTTTAGGAAAATGAAAATGAAATCGATCCCATGATGGTGTTATACGTATTGGACAGGAACTATGTTCTAACAGAAAATGTTTTTAAAATATCTTTCAATCGAGAAATATTTTGTCTGTTTGTTTTTAGGGTTATGTTTTTTTAATGAACTGTATTGGTGAGACTGCCATGTCTGTACCTCTGTGCCCAATTTTAGAAATGATTTTTTTTTTTTTTTTTTTTTTTTCTTTATTTAGCACATGCTTAGAATTACATTTTCAATTATAATATTACATACAATATATTTTCTATTTTGTATCGAACTGCTACGAACCCAAAGGGTTATGACGCAATACAATATTTGATCAAAAAATAGCACCAGGCTTTATAATCAGTGACATAATATACATGTGTATGCTTCGAAGGCATTTTTCAAAAATTGGTAGTTCATTATATATATATATATACTTAACTAATAAAACAGTAATAATAGGAAAATTAATATTTCAAGTTCAAAAAAGAGAAAGAAGATATCAAAGAAGAATAAATAAAATACTAATACTAATAATGACAATAAGAATGCAATAATAATATCAATAACAATTTATAATTTATATAATTAAGTCAATCAATAGTAATTGAATACTAATATCAATATCAATTTATAATGAAATAGTTAAGCTTTTAAATAGTTTGTGAGCATTTTTTTAAATAATACAAAGCTTTCTTGATGTTTAATTTGTTGTGGTAACAAATTAAACTTATTTAAGCCTCGGTAAATTACGTTATTGTTGCTAGCGTTTGTGGAAAAGAACTCTATTCTAAAATAAGATTGTCGTCTCGTATTGTGGTGATGAGAATCACCTACCTTAATTAAAACAAAGTTGTGTTTCAACATATTATTTATAATCTTAAAAACTAATAATAATAATTCTCTGTTAATTATGATATCAAAAGCCAAAAACCGTTCATACAACATAGCTGTAGGATATAAAACTGGAACTCGCATAATAAATTTTAAAACGCGTTTCTGTAATATTATAAGCTCGTCAATCATATATCTCGCACAACCACTCCAAATTGGATTCATATAAATAAGTCTAGACATAATATAAGAATTATAAATTAAGAGCAGTGATTCCTTCGGTAGTATGGTCTTTGTACGATTAACTGCAAAAATATATGGAACGATTGCAGATTTTATGTTTTTAATATGCGTGGACCATTTCATCTTGCTGTCAATTGTTAATCCCAGATATGTAATAGTTTTAACTCTTTCTATTACATAGTTATTGTAAAAAATTTGCAAATTATTCCCGTCAATTGAATCTAAATTTTTATTTTCAAATACAATGAATTTGGTTTTTTCATTGTTTAAGACAAGAAAATTTTTGTCAAACCACCCTTGCAATAAATTCAAATCTTCTTGCATTTGAAAATATAGATCCTCTAATGAATCACTTGTGTACATCAGAACTCCATCATCAGCAAATAGTTGCAGAATTCCATGTAGCTCCAGTAGACTCATGTCATTTATATAAAATCTAAATAAACAAGGGCCTAGGATTGAACCTTGCGGTACTCCCGACACAACATATTCCTCGCTACTAATCTTCCCATCAATAAAAACAGCCTGAGTTCTATTTTCTAAATAGGTTTTAAAAAAATTTAATTGAGCGTCAGTAAGTGCAAGTTTCCTTAGTTTAAATAGCAATATATCAAATAGGACGGAATCAAATGCCTTACGTATATCTAAAAATATGCAAGACACATATTTTTTCTGATCGAATTGAACACTAATGAAATTAGTTAAATTGAGACATGCTGCTGTTGTGTTTGAGTGTGAGGAAAAGCCAAATTGTCGGTTGGAGATAACATTATTTTCAATCAGAAATTTGTCAAACCTTTTCAAAAAGATTTTCTCCACCACTTTAGAAAGAGAACTCAGGACTGAAATAGGTCGGTAACAATTCAAATCAAGTTTATTTCCGGATTTGAAGACGGGAACTACTCTGGATTTTTTTAATATGTCAGGAAATATTCCGTCTTCCATAACTCTGTTAATTAACTTTGCTAGGATTTCACTGATATTATAACTGATATATTTCAGAAACTTTGTTGATATACCGTCGACACCCGTTGCAGCGCCCGTCTTCAACGCCTTAATAACGGTTGAAATTTCCCTAGAATCAACTGGAGTCCAATTGAGAGGATATGATATATTATAAGTAATATCATCAAATTCACAGATGCTAGGAGCTCTTAAATGTTTGGTAAGGTCTGAGGTTATTTTAATAAAGAATTTATTAAAAGAGTTTGCCACTAAAAGAGGATCACTAATTAAATCATTTCCAATTTGCACGAAGATTGTACTTGGTTTTGCATTTGTGGTTTTATTAAAAATAATCGATTTTAAATGGTCCCATAATAGTTTTGTATTATGGATATTCTTCTCAATGATTAGTTTACTATAATTTTTTTTTGACATTTTAACTTTTTTTGCTACTATAGAACTATAATATTTATGTCTATCTCTTACATATTGAACATTTGGAAATTTCCGTTTTAAACTAAAGAATTTCTCTCGCATCCGAATCAGATCCTGTATTTCCGCAGTCATCCATTCATTTGCTGAAGCTGTCTTAGATTTTGGTGGAATAGTTTTGGTATTTCTTACAACAATTTCTCTCAGTTCAGTGGTTAATATTTCAAAATTTTCAATGTTATTTATATTACCCCAAAATGGATCTGAGAGTATGTCTTTATAATCTAAGACCGTTTTCGGTGCTGATTTTTGAAATGCAATTTTAAATTTGCTTGCTCTAAGTAAAATTAATTTGTGATCAGAGACCGAGGTGTCACATAAAGTGAAATCATACTTCAAGTTAAAGATATCTGTAAAAATGTGATCAATTATAGTACTTATCGTGTTAGAAACTCTTGTTGCGTATCTTTCATCAATCTTATTTAATATAAAATATCCAAAAGAATTTAAGATTGCTTTATATTCCCCGATATTATCATCATATTCGTTTAATAAATTTAGATTGATGTCTCCAATTACAATACTTCTAGGAAATTTAGTTAGTATGTCTTGTAACTGGTTATAAAAAGTAGGCAGAGTATTCTTTTGAGATCTATATATAGCTATTATATTTGTATTTGATTCGATTAATTTTACTCCTAACAAATTGTAGTAGTCATTATATATAGAGAACAATTCTGTTGCGGCCATATTAGGTTTAATATAAATTGCAGCACCACCATAGCCATTGTCTCTATTAGAGTGAAAGGCCTGATAGTCTAGTATGTTGAAAAGTTTGTTTTCTTCCTCTAATAGCCAGGTCTCTGTCAAGACAATGACGTGAATATCACATTGAATCGATTGTAGCACTTGCTCAACATCATACAATTTATTACGGAGACTTTGTGTGTTTATGTAAACAATATTCAAAGAAGAACTATCTTTAACATTATTAATTCGGAAATTGTAATCAATGTTATTTAAACAGTTTTCAGCGATATTTAAATCTACGTCAAACATCTTAATGTAGAAATTATAACTTTTGCAGAACCAGTTAAAACACAAATTTGTTTGAGACACTTATTTGACAAATTTAATTCAGAGGCAAACGCTTGCAATGTATTTATAATAAGTATGAAGTACTTTAAATTTCGAAAGCTTTGTATTACTTTATGGAATTTGAGATAAATCTGCAATATAAATATGAATGAATATAGAAATATATAGAACAATATGATTAAAATAAAGAATTTAGTTATGTACATACAATGATTCAAATTTTGGAACTTAATGGATGTTTTCTGGAAGAGCCGTTTTAAGTTTTTGAAGATCATTACTGTCACTGATGACAAATACTTTAGTGTTGCCATCCTTCCGGAGATGAATTTGCGAATTCTTCGTCCACAGATATTTAAATTTGTGAGATATTTTGACAGTTCGAGCTTCACGAAAAAGATTTAGTTGAAAAGATGTTAAGTTATCTCGAAAATACAATTGTTGATCCTTAAAAACATCACTAAATCCAATTTGATTACAAAACAGAACTTTCCTTTCTTTCTTTTTTTGTAATAGTTTAGCTTTTGCTTCAGAGTTTTTAAATCGAATTGAAAGAAGGAAATTATTTTTTGCTATATTATTTGAAGTTGATTGTGCTGATGTTGGATATTTCTTGGGGTCAATAATTTCAAACTTTTTTACATCATTCAGACTAATTTGAACTTGAAGTGTATTAACTATATTTGTCAGAACAGTTTTCGGTTCAAATTCTTTTGTTGGAAGTCCAGCAATTATAATGTCATTGCATAGATCATTTTGTTTTATTTTATCCAATTCCGCCTCAAACCTATTGATTTTAAACGTTTGATGTGTTTGTGATTCTTTCAAAATTTTGACTTCATCTTTGAGTTTGGTATTTTCAGTAATAATAATTTCAATTTGTTTCTTAACTTCATCGAATTGCTCGGTTAAGAATTGCTGAGATATTTTAAAATCATTGAACTGATTTGACATTTGGTGTTGCGATGTTTTCAATTCTTGAATCATATTCTTGATTTCTGTAAAATTATTATTTATATCAGCTAATACCTTATCTGACAAGTTCACTGCAGGTGATTCAATTACTTTAGCTGCAACTGAAGATGAAGGAATTACTGTAGGAGTTACAACTGAATTAGCCGCAACTGAAGATGTAGGAGTAGTACTACTTGATTTGCATGTCGTAGAGCAATGCCAAGTAGGCAATTGTGCCAATCTTTTTATGTGTTGACCAAAAATTCCTTTACAGTTTGGGTGGAAGTTTGTTTTACAGGAATCACATTGAAAATATGATTGTTGTTGATTTATATTATTACCGCAGTGATGACAGATGGTGATGTCGTCACCATTTTTTACGAAAGGCATTTTATACACTTTTTCTGCTTTCTTAAACAATTTTGTACAAGAACTATTTATTCCAGGTAAACTAGATAGTCTTATATACAAGTTAGAGTAGATATAATAAGTATTATGCGCCTATAATTATTTTTTTATTATTATTTTTACGGAGCGTATGAAATGTCACTTGTGATTACTACACTGTTAAACTCTAATTACCTCTAATTAACTCTTAACTCACTGTTAAACTCTAATTCCGATTTGCATGGAGAACATGGTTACAGACGCAGATTCTACAAAGTCTACAAGGCTCATAACTCTAATCTCTTAATTTCAGCTTGTTCGTCGGTTATCATCTCGATTTCCTTGCTTATACCAAAAATATAACTGAATCATTAATGTTTTGTAAATTGGAATCTCTAAATCAATTTTCTTTCATTAACTAAAATTTTACGTCAAATCATCGATGCTATCGCTATTTTTAATCAATCAACAATTTCATTCCGCACATGTTCTTACAAACAGAATAACAACAACAAGTTGAACTAAACCAATAACCACAACGTGATACTAAACAAGCATAATTATTATTTTTACACTTCATATTCATATTATTTGTTTTCAATTTTCACGCTGTGTTGGTTGTTTTGAAAATAGAAGTAAAAATATTTTCATAAAACAACAAATTGTTGGAAAAATTCGAAAAATAGAGAGCAACCACAATGTAATTTCACAAATGATGAAAAACGTGTTCTAGCTAGACAGAGTTGTGAAAACTGGACCATTTTTGATTTTCTTGAAACTTGGTATATAAGTAGTTTGGACAAAATATTAAATACACTTATTTTAAAATTTTTTTAAAGTGCATAGTTTGAGCATAGGGACACCCCAACATACATGAAAAATGAAAATTCTGCCAATCTGATGTAACTTTGAAATTAAATTGCTCAAGCACGGCTATACCGATTTCATCAAACTTTTTTTGTTAGATAGAGGATTAGTTAGTCCTTTGAAAAAAAGTTAATTAATTGTTTTCAGTATTAATTTTTAAGTAAAACTATTAAAAAAACTTTTTTAAAGATGGCGCTAGGGTCGAAGATCAATTGGAATTTAATTAATTTTTTTTCTGAAAACAGTTCTATCCTTATTCTAAAATATATCAAATTAACTCAGAGGCGTTAATTTTGGTTCTTGATTTATTTTATATCATCAAAATTTATTTATATCATCAAAAAATTTTAACCACTGAAGTTCGAGAAAATAATGAACAATTAGAATTTAAATCGGACTAAAAATCTTTAAAATTAAATATCTCAAGAACAAAAATTAATGCATCTGAGTTAACTTGATATATTTTAGAGTAAGGATAGAACTATTTTCAAAAAAAAAATTAATTTAATTCCAATTTTAAAATAAGTGTATTTTTGATTCTGTCTATACTACTTACATGTCAAGTTTCAGGAAAATCAAAAATGGTCAAGTTCAAATTTCGACTTTTTCACCTGCGTAGATCACGTTTTTCATCAAATGTAGTTCATGAACAAAATTTGGTTGCTTGAGTTTTTGGTTCTGGTTATTTCAATAAAACCGCATCTAAAGCGTGAATTCTGTTTTGCTTGGCTTTTAATCTTCTAAATGTAGGAAATTGTATTGTATGGTATTTCTTCTATTATAAACGTTAATAAGTTTTAATAACTTGTCGCAATTTTGTAC
Organism: Diogma glabrata; assembly: GCA_963693315.1. Lineage (NCBI taxonomy): Eukaryota > Metazoa > Arthropoda > Insecta > Diptera > Cylindrotomidae > Diogma > Diogma glabrata. Next base: position 79,431 of record CAVNZG010001857.1, read on the forward strand.
ATAATTTTAACTCTAACAACCGAACAATAAAACAGAAATAATTAAAATTCCTAAAATAAATAAATAAATAAATTATCTAATATATGTATCTTAAGAAAATGGATTATGATTTGAATTAAAAAAATTATTTAATTACACGGATATGAAACAGATTAAGTTTTAATATTTTGAAGAAAGACAAACTTTTCATATTTTGATTCCTTTTTAGTAATTAAATACATAAAAAATATTTTTGTTCTTAAAATTAGATTAAATTAACCCTTAGAGACATAGATTGAAATTACTGGTTTAAGAATAACGTCATGTGACTTACAAAGTTTATTGTATCTGGTAGAAGTCCAGCAAATCCCATGTGAATAAACACATGCACATGATGTATACCATACCATTCACATGCCGTAAAACACCTTAGCAAACATATTTGTTTAAAATGTTTTGTTTGCCATTGTTTTATGTCGGTTTACTGATATTTAAATTTATTTTTGTATAATATTAAGAGTGTCTTGAGTAGTCTAGTAGTAGCAGGCTGGTAGCAGAAGTCGAATTCGAAGGAGCCGGGTTTGCGTCCTATCTAGGTCAAAGTGTTTTAAGCAAAACGTTAACAACCATCAACACACCGGTCTTCCAATTAACCGATAGTCAAATAATATATGTAGTTGATAAATTGGAAAAACTATGGACTGATCACCAATATAAAACTAAAATCGATTATGTCTTTAAATGCAACTTGATCATAAAATTGAGTGAATTGGTGAAAGTAATAAAGGTGAGGAACACTTGTTAACCAAAGACATTTTAGGAAAATTATAGAAAATTTATATAATTTTTAATATGCAAGTGAAATATTTAAATTTTTTGATTCCTGATTTCATAAAAATTGTATATCACTATAAAAATGGCGAGAAAATCGACATCATTTACATAATTTGCAAATAATAGTATATTATTTAATGAGGAGCTAAAGTGCTACTTTTTGGGTTGAGTCTATAGATTGACGGCCGACCGCAGGGAGGAAAGAACTACAGACGATACACAAAAAGTTACTTTAACTCCGGATTAAATACACTATTTTTTCGGAAAACGTTTAAACTTTTTATAAATCTGAAATTAATACATCAACATTTTTATAAATATGATTTTTATCGTCATAGTTACTTCCAAAAAAGAAAAAAAACATTTAAATTTGTGTAAATAAAATTTTTGAATCAAAGCAACCTTTTAATCCAAAATTTCATCATCCAATTAAAAGAGTTGTTATTTTTTTGGTCATAGTTATACAATAATTCAAATTTTCATCATCCAATCAAAATTTTTTGTTATCATAGTTATAGAATTTGTTTGGAAAAAATAACAAATATCGTAAAAATATGGAAAAAAATGTAGACTTTTTCTGCCGCCATAAAAATATGAAATTACTTCACTGTCGTGGTAAAAATAAAATAAAAATGGTGTTACTTTACAGCCGCTTTCATTATACACATTGGCGTAACTAGAAAATTGTTCTAGGGTGGGCCTGGCCCCATAATATTGCTGAGTAAAATAATTAATAAATTTTCCGTTTTTATTTCTTTCTTTTAATACATAACGGGTGTGTCAATTTGAAGTTTATTTTTAAATTTACTATCAATTATATTTTTTTTCTAGGTTATTTATGTTAGGTTAGTATGCAGTAACTGTCACCAAAAACAAAACATCAGGACGACATAATAAGACTAAAATACGTAGGCTGTGATACCAAAGAATCTCGTTCCCCGACTCGAACTATTTGGAGCTTCTCATGAAGCTAAGTATTTGCGTGAGTTTATAATTACCCAAGTATGTGAGAGTTTTACATGTGTGCGCTCCAAAAAAGTTTTCCGTAGAAAGGGCGAATGCTAGACACGTGCAAAGTAGATGAAACGCTGGTTCCTCCTTACAGCTCCTTAAATCAGTACTTGGGTGCTCTCTTCGGATTCAGTAACCAGTGATGACTTTACCCATGAACTAATATTCTGCCTACTCAAGGATATAAGTTCTTTGGAACGCTGCAGGTCTAGTGTGGGAAAGATTAACCTGCTTATCTTGCAGCTAATTTTGTTTGACTACCGCCCTATAGGTTACGCATTTACCCCTGTCATAAGTTAGTTGTTTGAGAGGGGCAAACGACCCACTTAGAGTTTCCATTTCTATTAGAATATCGAGCTCAGTCCCTTGCTTAGCAAGTGCTTCCGTTATATAGTTGCCCTTAACGCCACTGTAACCCGGCACCTATAGAATATGAACGGTGAAATTAACGGTATTTAGTGTCACTTTTGATGCCGTTGCTACTACATCTACCGATTTTAATGCAGTTATTTATGTTTATATTTAGATATATGTTTGTGTAAATAATAAATCTTTAAATCATAAAAATAAAAGAAAAATATGTTTCTTTTTAAAACCGACATTTTTGGCAAATTAAAATTGAAAAAAATCATATAAAACCCCTAAATTGTATTATAAATTATAAATCCTTACTTAGTATCTTTCAAACAAACAAAAATTATACAAAATCAATATTCCTAGTCTCTAAATTTCTTAACATATTTTGAGGCACCCTGTGTCAAAGCTATTGAAAAAATAAAAATTAGTTTAAAAAGGGCAATGATACATGTAAAAGAAATATCTTTCAGACATAAAAAATTTCGCATTTAATTGGTTGAGGGGCGGTAACATTTTTTAAATTTCAAAAAAATATTTTTGACTGAAAGACAGAAAAAATATCTGTAAGATATAAAAACATAACCTAAAAAGATATTTTTTGCTTGACAGTTAAAACTGATTAACTGAAAACTGATTTTAAAAGTAAGTTTTACCAATAATCAATTACAACTAACTTAATTTTATTATTTTATTACAATTAAAATAATTTATTTACTTATTCATATACATAGATTTAGGCATTTTCACATCAGACCAAATTTTTATTTTTTTGTTGCGATTATCGCCTAATCTAAATCTACATGAATAAGTAAACAAATTATTTTAATTGTAGCTAAATCATCAAATTAAGTTAATTGTAATTGATTATTGGTAAAACTTACTTTTAAAATCAATTTTTCAGTTAATCAGTTTTAACTGTCAAGCAAAAAATATCTTTTTAGGTTATGTTTTTATATCTTACAGATATTTTTTCTGTCTTTCAGTCAAAAATATTTTTTTGAAATTTAAAAAATGTTACCGCCCCTCAACCAATTAAATGCGAAATTTTTTATGTCTGAAAGATATTTCTTTTACATCTATCATCGCCCAAATAACAACTCATTGTTTACAGTAGTCACACAGTCCCCCAACCATTTAATGCAATACTGTGCACAACGATCTTCATTTTCAGCCATACAGAATTCAGATAATTCCAGAAATAAATCCATCAGACTTCGAATTACGCCATCAATTTGCTAATGGCGATACAAACAAAATTGAAACTACGAGTAGTGTTGGTGTTTCGGTGTGGTTTTAGATCTTGGAGAAAGGAGAAATGAGACCGTATTTTTTAAAACGAAGTCTATATTGTTTAAATGGCGATGTTTTTCGTTGAACAAATTAGAAGGAGTGGTTTTCCAGAAATTGTGAATTTATTTGAAATTCTGACAACTGATCTGACACGTCACATGTTGGAAAGAAAATGTTTTCTCTATTAAACTTCGATAATATGGTAAGCCGATAAGATAAGCGACAATTTTGTAGATACTTTTGTGGCAGTATTATTGGTAGTATGTACTTATTAAATTGATATAAAGATCAATGATATGAACTGTAAAATTTTTTTTCATACTTTTCAATAAATAGATCGATTTGGTTTATTTCTAATACTTTAATGGTAGGTGGTTTTTTCTATCGAGATGATCATATATCACAAATAAAAAACAAATAATTTAATATAATATTGATGCTAACGTTTTGAAATAATTTTGAACAGCAAATTCTTTAGTTCCCTTACTGTTATATGCTTCATGAGCTTCGTGTTCTAGGGGGGGCCAAAATTCGTCTAGAGGGGGCCGGGCCCTCTGGGCCCCTACCTAGTTACGCCTATGATTATACATCATAAAAGTAAGACTTTAGCCTTCTCCTTAGCGGCAGTAAAGATAAACTTTATAGCCATTTGCCGAAAAACATACATTTTCAATTTACCAATTACAAAATATCACCGCTATTCGTGCACCATGCACATTATGTTTGTTCACTTCTGTCAATACAGAACGTTGTACCCGTTTCCTGCCTCCTAAAAGTTTCATTAATTTGAACCAAGATTTCCGCTTTATGTGCGCGGTAATATCACTTTTTTTCGATGGTGTAAAATAAATGGTGTTAAACTGATGGCTCTTTAACCTTTTGTTGATTTTTTTTTTCACCGGCTGGCAGTTTATAGATTTGAAACTATCATCGTTGATCTCTTTTCATGGATGGAGAAAACTCTGCCGTTTAATCTTTATATTTTATATTTTTCCTCGTATTTATGCTTGCTAATACAATTAAAGTGTGTTTCCTTCAATACAGAAAATGTATTGTGAGCATCCCATTCGGTTTTCTGAAGTTCGTTTTTCGCCTTTCCGTTCCCCTTAATTTCAACCGGCATTGCAGTAATTCTAACGAAGAAAGTTTTAAAACTGCTTCTCATAATATGTTTGTGTGTATCATGTCAAAACAAAAGATAATTAGAAAATGTGAAGGGCTGAAATTTCAAGGCTCTGGGATATCAAGACTTCGGATTAAGTTAAGGATTTTTTATATAGTTCTCGGCAAAAGGATTTTATGAGGACATGGGCCTGATTCAATTGATTGAATAGAATAAATTGATTAAAAAAATTACAACAAAATACAAAGTTTTTTCAAAATTCCAAAAATATTCCAAAAATTATAATAAAATCAAAAATTTAAACTTTTTCCAAAATTCTAAAAATATTCCAAAAATTATTACAAAATCAAAAGTTGAAACTGTTTTCAAAATTCTTCTTTGTTTAAATTTGCTAGTAACACCGCGACCTAGAGATGACGTCGATGTCACCGCAAAATGTACAATGTGGACGAATCCGAGTCACTTAACATAGTTAGTAAGCTGGATTGGACTAATGTTTGTAGTAGAGGAAGTGCTAGTCTCCCTTGACCGAGATTAATGCGTATCTGCGCCATTCAAGCTCAGAGCAGTTACACATAATGTGTTCCATGGTTTCTGCTTCCGACTTGCAGAATCTGCATCTATCGGAGATCTAAGTTGCTTAGAAGGTCTAAGTTGTTTAGAATGTTATTTGTCGGACCGTATCCTGTCACGCACTATGGTAATATCTTCAGAGACTCTCTTTCAAGATCGATTGTTTTAAGAGGGGAGATGGGGCAGTTGCCTTTAATTTTTTTTGAGTGCAGCCGACCTTACCGCATACTCCATAGTTGTTTATTTTGTTCCTGTTTTCAGCTTTGGATAACGCATTTGAGCGAACTCTTGGCTAATCCAGAGCACGGTTCTGGGCCAATGAACTTTAGGGTGGTGCCTTCTTGGCTAGCAAGTCTGCTACTTCATTGCCGTATACTCCTGTGTGATCTGGAACCCATACAAGTGTAACGCGATTTGTTTCTGTAATTTTTTGTAGATTCTGGTAGCGTTCTCATCCTAGCTTTGAATTGAAAGCTAAAAAAAATATATGAATACTGTAATATTACACCAGCTCACAGAATTTATAACAAACAAACTGATTACACTTGGAGATCTCTTATATTATGAATCACAGAATGAATAATTTAACAAAACTATTAGTTGGCTGGCAACGCTCCTACATGGAGCATGAACGCCTTAAAAAAAAAAAAAAAAAAATTAGTTGGCTAACATGAAAAATAATTTATTTAAAAAAACAAATCAAAAATTATATAAATTAAAATTCAATAAAAAGCTTACATTAATTTATTTCTTCAATGTTGTCTTCTTCATGTTTTATTTTATATCTTCGTTTATCTTGATGGTTAATTAAAGGTTTTATTATATCAAGCAGAAACTAATCCGTTCCTCCTCAAAAAGCAATACATAAAAATATCACTGCACGAAACGGATTTGATGATCCATTCTATAACTAGAATTAGACAATTTGTGTTTAGCATCTCGTACGGTAACAACAGTATGAACTTTTTCTATTAATTTTTGTTTTTCGTCATCATCAAAACTCATGTACCATTTGGCGAGACGTGCCCTTTTTCACAAAGTTACAAATTCATTTTCAAAAACTGATAACACAACACTTGCTTGATAAATAACTTTTATTTCTTGAATGTAAAACATATTTCGTTTACATATTTTTATAGATGCAATTGAGGTTTTGACATTTTATTAAATTCACAACTATAAAAAAACCTTTACAATATTAACACAATAATTGAAATGAAAAGCAAATTTATTTTCTTTTTAGTTTTAAAACAAAATTTTTGAAATAATTAACAATATTAAAATTACTCAAAAGTAAGCTGTATGACGATTCAGTCATGACTGAGTTTTAATTTAATTTCAATTTACATAATTTACTGATCGTAAATCTATACTAATCTCCTTGATCCAAACATTTGGATCTTTTATATAGCATATTATCAATCTTCTGTTTCATTTTCCAATAAGCAATTCTCATTTTGTTAAAAATAAAAAAATCATCTATGAAAACTTGTATTTTCAATAAAAAAAATATTTCATTGTACAGTGGGACGACGCTTATTACAATTGAAAAAAATTAATTGGTTGCTAATTTCATTGAATTTGAAAACTTTTATTTTAGAGTAAAAATTGAAAATAGTCCGTCGTTATATACACCAGATATATTCCTTACTGCTTTGCAAGGCATACTTTGAATTTATATCATCGTTAATGTTTTGTGAGGCGTACTACATGAATACACCAGATATATTCATCATTGCTTTGCAAGGCATACTGTAAATTCATATCATCGTTAATGTTTTGTGAGGTGTACTTTAAATTAAGATCATCGTTAATGTTTTGGCATACTTTAAAATTAATATCCTCGTATTAAGTATCAAGAAAACAACTGTTTATTCATATCATAAATTAAAATTCAATCATCTTTGGTGAGTCTCCAGTTAATTTTCATCAAATTATTTTAAAACAAAAAATACAGTCCACTGCCTAATTGGAGGCTGAAACAGGCGTCTTGATTCGATTTTCCGCCCATATCACTATTCTTCGATCGTCATTATTAGGTTTTTTATAACATTAGATTCTTCGATCCCCATTAATAGGTACTAACACTGTCCTGCGATTGGCACTATTAGGCTCAGCAAGCTTTAGTTTATATTTTCATCTTGTTGTTCTTTTGAGCGAAATATTATTTAAGTGAAAATTCAATTTAATACAATTTACTGTTCACTTTAAAGGCGGAATTATTTTGGATATTAAAATCAACCAAAATAAGTTGAAAAATTTGATTTTCAGGTCAATATGAATTTATCCCAAATCTAACAGAATGTGCTAAAATTTTCAACTGTGTTTACGGGGCCTGGAAAATCAATGCAAATGCCTCTGGTAACGAAAAAAACACAAAAACACAGAATAACACCGGCAATTGCACTCCACTATGCTTCTGGCTATCCAACTATGTGCAACTATGGTCTTATAATTGATAATGTTAAGTAAGTTTAACAATAATCGAAAAAATTGTTATTCATTTTTGATCTACTAGTGTAACAACCCCGCGTACTGCAGTCCCTGCTATTGACATATGAGTTAACTTGACATATCCCATACAACTGTAAATAGCGGTGAGATATTACTAACAAAGGTATCTTAAGGGTGCTGGCGAATGAACTCCATTCAGTCAATTCTAAGCACCCTCAACCTCAGTTTTAAATATTCCTTGATGACTATTGTTGCTCGACAAAACAAGCCTTCATGTAGAGTTATATAGAACTCAGTTTGCTTATTTATGACAAAAAGTTTTGACAAAACCAGTACTTAATTTATCTACAGTATTCTTCAAGGGTTAAAAAAAATTATACAAATTCATCATACATTAATAAGATTAAATTTCCTTCATTATAATATATTTCCTATTTTCTTTATTACATAAAAATGTGTCTCATATATAATTAAACGTAAACAAAAAAAAATATAATTTCATTCTCCATTCTTCATTTGAAAATTTCAAAAGAGATAAAAATCAAAATGAAATTAATTTTAATTAAAAAAATATTTTCTAAAAGAAAACAAAAAAAAAAGAAAATTATCTTCAAAAATATGAAACTGAAGAAAATTAATTGAATCTAATATAGTAATTGTTGTCATAGTAATTATATGTGATTTTTCAAACACTTTGTAAAATTTAAGTTTTTCTTGTGTATCTTAAGAAATCGTAATAATAATGTCACAAAGATTTTCATCTTCATTTAAAGAGAGTTTTCTTTCTTAATTTTCAGTTTTTTGTGTTGAACATAATCGTTAATGTTTATTATGAAAGTTAATTATGTGTGAGATTAAGAAACAAAAAACACATAGTTTTGTTTTGTTTTATTTTGGGATACAATCTAATGTTATGATATTGTTAATAATCGGGACGTGCTTTACTTTTATAGTTTTGGGAGTTTTTGAAACATGAAGATGTTATGTTAAGGGTTGGTTTGGTGTAAAAATATTATTTATTATATTTATATTTTGAGAATTTATTATACTATTGTATAAAAAGGAAATGGTAACATGTGGAAATGATTTTGATTAAGGATTTTTAATGAACTTCTTAGATAGTTACATTAAAATTTCATATACTTTCTAATTTAAAAATTAAGTTTATTTGAAGATAAGCTAGTTAATGAAAACAGTAATCTAAAGCTTACGATACCTAAACTGTCATCATTACATAAGGAGATTTGTGTTGTTTATTGGTTTAAATTTGCTTTATTGCTTGAATTGCCAACAAGTACAACTAGAGAGCTATAACGACTTGAAGATTCCTCGATTATCCAAAAAGATAGCATACTCCTTTGCTATTATCTTTTTGATAACTGAAGTATACACTATAGAGTAGGCTTTAAGAAAAAGTTGTATGGTCTATCATGTTTTTACAGCAAGATATTGTTGTGAGTGTCGAAAAGAGTTTTGATATAAGTATTATTACCAGAAGAAGAAGAACTCAAGACTAGTTTAGTTTTTTAAATTTGAGTTACAGTATTTGGTTGAATTGGTGTATTGTGTCAAATGGTTGTGGCATTTTGGTCAGAAATGTTTGGTGACGGAGTGTTACGGTGGTAAGATGCATAGGTCGTTTACGCTGAAAAATTTTTACTTAATTTTTCTTTTTAATTTAACCTTATAAAATTCTATCAATGTTGTAGCGACGGACAATGTCGAATATTTCTCTAAAAGTAAGAATAATTATATATAAAGAAATTTGCTAATAATTTGCCAATTTATTTCTATTCCGGCCATTAAAATAAAACAAACAATAAAACCTTTATGTTTTTAATAATATTTTAACATTTTTTTTCTCAGTTAATTGTTTTGATGTGTCACAATGTCAATTAATAATACGTGTTTTTTATCTACATAAATGATGAACATTTTTGTTTGTAAAGAAGTGGTTTAGTTAGATGATATATATGGAAGTAGAAATTTATAATTTGTATACGATGAATGGGATAATGGAAAGAGAGACAAAAAAATTTAAAAATCTTACTTTATATACCTGACCATTTTGTTCGGTCAGGGCCTTATTTATTTTTTTTTAAATCAAAATTAAAACAAAAATAAGTTAAACAAAATTATTTTATAAATTTTAATTGGAAATAAAAGTAATGAACTGTTAAGTAATATGTTGTGTATTTGTGTGTGTTATTATTTATTCAAAGTGAATTGAAAATAATAAAACATACAAAATCCGGTGGAATTTTTTTTATTTAAAATAATGTCATTGTTGTATTTTTATCACGATATAGCTTAAATTCCACATTTTGAGCCGTTTATTTTGAAGTAATAGCTGGTGGTTTTGAGTGTGTGTTATATGGGAAATATATACAGAGTTCATCATCCAGTCATTCATCTGCTTATGTTCCATCAAGTGGAACAACCGAAGATTCAACCGATTCTTCATATCAACCGAAGATACTTACCATCTAAATGGATTTCAAGTGGATCAACATCGTATTATAATTAATGTAAGCTTTTGATTTGAATTACATAATTTTTGTTTGTTATTGTTTTCGTTTTAAGTTATTCTCTGTGTATTCAACTATAATTAATTTTTTTTTGAGAATTAATTGTGATAAATAAGAGATATCCCAAGCTTAGGATTCCCGTTGGTTTTTATGAAAGTTCAATCGTTCTCTGCAATGTAATAACGTCATTCAATATGACCAATTTTGATTATACTATAATAATAGGGCGATTACTAAATAATTTACCTATATAACGGTAAATTATCACGAATATTTTTTTTACAGAAATATGAATTAATAGAATTCTAAATTAATAAAAATTTGAAAATAATATTTCTTGACTAATCCAATTGTTTTTCCTGCAAAATAATTTTCATAGTGAGGATTGTATCTGCAATTATTTTTCAATGTTTTTCTGGTTGTTTGTTTATTTTCAATTTTCGTTAACATTAATTTTTTTTGACGCGTCGACAGATTTATAGAATGCCAGAATAAATAAAAACAATTTACGTATAATGCATAAAATATAAAAGAAATAGAAAGAAAGCAAAAATGACAAAACATTTTTTAACGAATTCCCCTCAAACCCTCTCATAAATTTTTGGGAAGTTTCTCAAACAAGTTGTATTGATAATAGCTTTCGGTTTACGGTCTCGTGCTATCATCAATCAACTTGATTGCGAAATAATTAATAAAAATAAATAAAATAAGAAATAAATAGCCCCGTAAAAATTCATTTGTCTAAACAACTTTTTTATACATGAATCAACGTGTTCGATACAACTTATCGTTTTTTATATTCATATCTTCTTCTTCTTCTTCTGTTTGCAATGATTGTTTGTATCAGACATCAGGTACAAACTTAAAAAATAGGCTAGTACAAATGAAGGTACAATAACTTTTTATTTTGTGACTGTGCACTTTGAAGGTTAGCGCAAGAGAGATTTTTATTATTATTTTATTTCACTTACAAAATTTAATTAATTCAAAAGTTTACAAACAGATGGCTATGCCATAGTTTTTCTATGCTTATAGAATATAATACAAAATAGAATTGATAATGTTCTTCGAATAGAACTGTCAAATAACAAAATTAACAAAGTACAAAATTTAGAGAATAGTTATGATAAATTCAATTGTGTCGACTGTCGGCACTTGGCGAAACATTTTAATATAAATTAAAAATTGATAACACTTGTTTTTATTTCGCAAATATTTTCGAAATAAAAACAAGTGTTATCAATTTTTAATTTATAGTTATGAATAAATGATAAGGTAAGTATAATTTTATTAATAGTTATACTTTGTTTTGTTTACTGTTTTAATTTCTTTTTAGCTTTTAGGTATATTCGGTGTTTATACGTCTACGACAATGATGCTTATTTTTCGATTGCTGTCTCATTTTGAAATGTTGTTGATTCATGATTTTTTTATATATGTATGGACCTTTGTTTTTTTTGTGCAGTTTCGTGGACCGCGAACATACATAAATGAGAAATATTAAAAAAGATGTATTTTGAATATTTTATTTTCTCACGCTTTTAGTCAGATTAAATTATTAAATTACATTAAAGTTTAATGGAAGAAAAAAAATATTTGTTTATGTTGTTAATAGTGAAATTTATTATCAAACTTATAGTGATAACAAATCAAATATTTACTACCATTTATTTAGTTCGCATTAGTATATAGTGCCTAGTTTTACGAACAGACACGTTTTTCGCCCAAAATGGTTTGAGCCTTGACCGATTAACGTGATATTTGGCGAGTAGTTAAGGGATGGCTCATGGAGCAAAAGTGACATCTCTTCTCGTGGGTGAAATATTTTTTACTCAAAATAACCCCAAAAATAGATAAAAGGACACATTATAAGTATAAAATGTTTTATAAGGTTTTTACGATAGATCGATATTTTTCGAGTTATTCGCGATAGAAAACTAATATTATTCGTTAAAAAATGCATGGTTTTTGTCAGTTTTTCAAAAATAACTCATAAACTTAGCGTTCTATCAAAAACTTTGTAATCAACAAGAATGAAACATAAAAAATGAGGAGATTGTTGTTTTTATGTGTGTTGTAGGTGAGGTCCAAAATGAAGCAAGTTATGGCTCAATGATAAGAATTTCTTTTAATGACCTGGTTCGAAGAATTCAACATTAAATAACAGAAAAGCGAAGCATTTCTCGGAAAAATCTTTCATTCTTTTCTTGTAAAGATTGGATAGACCTTTAAAATGAGCACTAGTTCAAGTCGTTTGCATTAAAAAAAGCAAGCTACGATATAAAAACGGTGGACAACTCGAATTCAAAATAGAAACTTAGCGTTAAAATCTCGGCCATTCCCAATATAATTTATATTGACCATTACCCCTTTACAAGTAGCTGTATTTGAGTGTTACTTATGTGATCCAGAAATTCTGCTAGACCAGAATACTTTTTTCCGGAAAAAGTATGATAATAGTGAAAAATATATTTTCAAATTTCTTACAAAATCACCTTCTCTTCAAAACACCTCTAAAACTAAAAAATATACGTAAAAAGCAATGCCACACAAAAACAATAGTTTTTTCTTAACCAAAAACTGATTTTGTCTTGTTTTCTGTGGGATAAAAATTGCCGGTGATATAACTGTTTCAAGTTTTCATTATAGTGCACGGACCACTCCTTTCGAGTCGTTCAACCCTTAACCATTTAAAGGTGAAGGGTGTAGGTGTGTTGGAATGTATATCATCTTATAGTCTTAAAAGTACCTATATCTCGATTTTTCAATGGAAGTTATAGCTTTAAAGTTGAAAGAGTTATGTTACTATGAATCATACATTTTCAACTCATATAATTTAAATTAGATTTTATTTTTTTCTGTGGAATTATGGAAATGTTTATTCATTATATTCATTCATTCATTTATTCATCGATTTATTCATCATTTTAATCATCGAATTGAAATTATTGAAATTCTTAAAACGTATAATTTTATATGTAATATTTAAATGTAAAATAAATACAAAATCATTTATAATTGTTTGTAATTTTATTATTACAATATTTGTATATAATTTAAAGCATTTAAAAATATAATATAAAAAAACAAAGTTTTTAACTTCTACTATTTAAAAGTTAATATATACCGTAATCTCTCTCCATAAATTATGTTTATATTATTCAAACAATGTAAATATTTATTTACGAACATTGTAAATTGTAATGTTTCTGATTTCAAATAGTTTTCAAAAACAAACATTTAAAAACAAATCATCAAAATCGGACCTATCCCTGAGGACCTATTTTGACTCGACTATTGTTTATAAATGAATTCGTTTAAAATAAAATTAAAATGCTATATTGAAGTTAGATTTGAAATGTGTCAAAGCTGATGTAAACATCCCAATGTGTATGCAACATAAACATTTTGATTAGGTATTGTATGTTGTATAGTTCTTGTTTTGCTACAAGAACATCGTTAACTTATGTATGCTATACAAAATAATTATATTTCAAACTGAATTATGTTGTCTCTGAAAAGTGACTTTGTTTAAATTTTCAGAAATTTAGATCTGAATTGTCCTGTCTTTGTGTTGAATGTCTGGCAGAACTTATTATGAACGTTATGTATACATGATTAATGGTCAACCCAATTCCAAATTTTCAGCCATATGTAAATGACAATTCCAGTTTTAATGAATCATAAATTGCAATTATTGGAATACCGATTATGTCAATTCAAATCTAGTTCTTTGATTATATGTCTGCTCAACATATTTTGACATTTTGACGTGTTAATTCATACTAGGAGGGCCCGGCGTGCTTCGCTACGCTTATAAATAAAGTTTTTGCGTAGACATTTTGTTGACGTAGAAGCAATGATTTCAAAAGTGGTAATGAGAAATGCTAGCATATAATTTTTAATTTTTCTTGTAAATATATGAATGAAAAATAATCAGAACTCTAGCTGACCAGTTCGGATATATGAAAAATTAGCGATCAAATAAGTTAGAGATCAAATAAGCCTACTTGAAAACTTATTTGATCGCTAATTTTTCATATATCCGAACTGGTCAGCTAGAGTTCTGATTATTTTTCATTCATATATTTAAAAGAAAAATTAAAAATTATATGCTAGCATTTCTCATTACCACTTTTTGAAATCATTGCTTCTACGTCAACAAAATGTCTACGCAAAAACTTTATTTATAAGCGTAGCGAAGCACGCCGGGCCCTCCTAGTATTAAAAATTCTAACAATCAAATTTACGATCTCAAACTATCATACCAAACACACACATTACAAAATTGTCGCTATATATTAAAAATTCTAACAATCAAATTTACGATCTCAAACTATCATACCAAACACACACGTTACAAAATTGTCACTATATATTAAAAATTCTAACAATCAAATTTACGATCTCAAACTATCATACCAAACACATACATTACAAAATTGTCGCTGAAAAAAAAATTCAATAATCAATATTTTATTCTCTTTCATTCACAAACAATATATATTAAAAATTCTAACAATCAAATTTACGATCTCAAACTATCATACCAAACATACACATTACAAAATTGTCGCTATATATTAAAAATTCTAACAATCAAATTTACGATCTCAAACTATCATACCAAACACACACATTACAAAATTGTCGCTGAATTTATCCTCTTTCATTCACAAACAATATATATCTAACTAAATATTCAACGTATTAATATATAAGATAAAACAACAAAGAAAAATAACGTCCATACTCTCCTAGATCAATGCATAAACTGAAAAGAAAATATAAAATACTATAAACAAAGAAAAGATTTGGACGATTCCATTTGATCCATTTGATTTGATTTGAGGGGAGGCAGTTGAATTCAAAAATACATTATAATTCGTCTATAACTTTTTTATTTATGATCCGAAAAATCCCAAAAATTTCTCAGCTCAGCACACTAACATCAGTTAGCAGCGAAAATTTGGAATCAGTGAAAATTCGAATAAAAAAGCCTTAGGCTGTACAAAGTACAAAGTTAGCGTATTAATATATAAGATTAGTTTAATATTTTTAAACTTCTATAAGTAACAAAAAAATTTAACATAAACATTTTTTAGGTTGAAATAAAAATAAAATTGTATTTTGATTTCAAAAAGTTTTTAAATTTTAGTGGTTAATCAATAATGAAGTAACAGTAGTTTTTATTTATAATAACAGCTGTACAATAACGCACATAAATGAAATTGTAAAAAAACGAAGTTAAGATTGCATCTGACATGCATATAGAAATGAACCACAAATCTATTAAATTTGACCTCAGATTGTTTCTAACGGCTACACCTAACATCTGTTATTTTACTATCAACAAACACTAGACGTAGATAATTCATCTCTTATTTGTCTTACAACTTTATATTTCCTACAAGATAAATTTTCCAATTTATTTTCGCTTTTTTTATTTTTCAGGATATTACATTTTTGATCAATGAAAAATTTGCTATTACCGGAAAACGATTTGCAGTAAATTTATAGCTTAACTACAAATCATAAAACGTTAAATTTCAGTTAGTTTTGATACGTCTGTGTTGTTAAGCTTCGTTAATAAAAATAGTTTCTAGAAACTAATTAAAATTTTGTTTCCAGGAAATTAAATTTTGCTTGTAAAATTGATAGCTTAAGAATATTTATGTTTGTGTTTTTGAAAAACGTAATTACTATAAAGATTAACGGCAGACATTAATCTATACACCACTAATTTTTTCTTGGTAAATAAATTGATTGTGAATTGTGGAAACGTAGATAAACATTTATGTTTTTTAGGTTAGATTCAGGCAGAGGATTGAAAAATTGTTGTAGTCAAGCAGAATACGTGCTCTTTAATAGGGTAGGGTTTGAGACCTACACATCTTTAGGCCCTGGCCCCATTTGGCCTATTATGACGTAAAGATACTCATATTGGAATTATCATCATCTTTAGCTTCGGTTCCAAAATAGAATAAATCTGCAATATTTTTAAACATAGAAAGAAGTTTGATGATTTTAATTTCAAATTACCAGTTAAAATATTTTATTTCTATGAAAAGAAAGTCTAAATAGTGACATATTTTCATTCTTAAACAATAACTCTAAACTTTTATAATGCGTATGATGAAGACATTCTTTTTGCCTAAAAATTTTCATAAAAGCTCATCAACATAATTATGCTAGAATTTCAAAATAAAAGTAAACTAATTGCATGAATGGCTGATTCATAAAACTCAAGAGTAACATTAAAGCTTCACAAAATTTAATAAAAAATCATTTCTAAATTTAAGATGTAAACGTCTCAGGTTACACCTAATTCAACACATAAATTAATTAAAAATATTTTTAAACATAATCGTATTTCCTGAAACGTGTACGTTTTATATACAAAATAATATTATTCTTCCTTTATGGATAATCTCTACAAAAAAAACAAAAATTGAGAGTTACGTGCTTTATGTTTCTATAAGTCCTCAGTAAACGACAAAGCTTTTTCTTTTTTGTATTTGTTTTCTTTGAATATTTTTTTTTAATTCTTCCGCACGAGACGGAAAAATTGAATAACAAAAATATTATTGTAAAATTGTTAATGAAATGTTGGCACACCTATTCCCACTGGATACGTGTACCTAACGATTCATGTCATGATTACCTAGAAAGAAATTCAAATTAAATAAAAATAATTAAATTGATTGCAAACGTAAAAAAAATCAGGAAGCTTTAAGGTAAATTAAAAGTGAAGTTAAATATGTGTAATTATTTGGGATTGTGTAAGTTTTTATCCAAACTATTTACATTATGACTTCATGCTGTATTCGAATATTGACAAAAAAAAACTAGGACCAAGATAAAATGCTGTCTATATAAACTCGGTAAAGAGAGTCTCGCAAGCCACTTTTGTAACTATATAATTCGGTTTTGTATTTAAAACAAAGAAATAATCAAATATTTATTTTAGAAAAATATTATTAATTCAAACGCAGTGCCCAGTGCTAGATGTGTTGTGTTTTTGTCTTACCTGAACTTCGAAGTTGACAAATTAGGCAGTCAGAGGTTTCTTTCTGGAGACAGAAGCTTCAAATTCTCTTTTATGTTATTATCTGTTATCGGTTCTTACCTACCAAAATTCCAATCTGTGATAATTTTCATTTGCAATAAAAAAATTCTTATAGAATTAAAATATTTGACACTTCATGCTTTATTTTTCCCGTCTTTTGGTATCGTTATTCGATATATAAGTAAACGTAATTTATTGATAATTTATATAACGTTATTAAAATACTTGAACATCTAACAAAAAAAAACTCCTAAGCTACAGGAAAAAAAAAATCAAAAGCTTTACAATTAATCAAAACAATCTCGATAAAATAAATCATTGCTTCTGTTTTATTACAAAAAATATATCTGACATTCGAAAATTCCACTTTACAAATAATATAGTAAAAAACTGATAACTAGAGCAATAACAATAACAAAAACAACGTTAAAAAAAACAACGAAAAGAAGGAAAATTGTGGAAAATTAAAATTAGGTAAGAAAATATACAATAATCACAACAATAACAAAATATCAATGTATCCTTTTATATTTCGAAACCAAACGGATGTCTAATGATTTATTTATGTTTTTCTTGTTATTCTCTAGTTACTTTGTTTTTACTGTTTACAGTATGGAGAAAATTAATTTTCGTGAAAATGAAAAGGATATCCGCCATAGTTTTCAATATATGTAATTTGAAACGGGATCTCATTCTTTGTTTTATTTTCATTAAAAAAAGGATTTAAATATTGTTTGGTTTTTATTGTTGCTTGTTATGTTTGATTTGATAAACTCACCTTTCGAATAAAAAAACCTGATACAAAAGAAAAATAATAACGTGGAGGAAAATGTAATTGCTTGTTATATTGCTATCATATACATGTTGGAATAGCCAGTTGTAGTAAATGTTAACTAAAAGTCCATTATTATGTAGTTCTATATTTTAAGATACCATTTCCATGTCCACACTTTCAAGATCAAAAATATTTTTTTCGAAAGGTCTACTCTCAACCCTCTTCCAAATAATATTTTAAAAGATGAGCCTGTTACAGCTTTCGTTCAATCTTTACAACATTTCCTTCAATTTTATTTATTTCTTTATTTCTTCTCTTTTTTATTTCGTTATTTCTTTACTTCTTTATTTTTTATTTCTTTATTTCGTTATTTCTTTACTTCTTTATTTTTAATTTTTTTATTTCTATATTTCTTTATTTCGTTATTTCTTTACTTTTTTATTTCTTTATTTTTTTCTTTTATTTTTTTTTAACTTCCCAATATGGGAAGTTATTGTTTTTGGGTCGATTTTCGAAATCGGAATTTTTACGATATCTTAACGTTTCATGACCTCCTGAAGCTGATTATACTATAGCTGGCAGTCTGTATGTGTGTGTCTGTGTGTGTATATGTATGTATGTATCGCGAAATATAGACAAATGTTTGTCCAACGCTTTCTCAACAACGGATGGGTCGATTTTAACGGATATGGTCGCAATTGATGTATCTTGGCGTGACTTAGAACCCAGTCCTTTTCTAGCGAAATTAAATCATTTATTTTTTGTGGTTTCCAAAAAACTGAAAATTATCTCTTGCAAATATCATGAGATTAAATAATGCTATCAAATTCATGAAACTTCCATTATGTTTGTCATCATGTAAAGAATTGCTATCTTACTTTTTGAGTTTTTTAAGAAAATGTGAAAAACTAGTTGTTGTTTTCGTTACGCAAGCGCATGATATCTAGATGAAACTGTGATATGCAAATGAGCTGCAAACGCATCCGAGTGTGATCCGATGATATCTAGATGAAACTGTGATTCAAGTAATGAATATCGAAGATCTGAGTTATTTTCTAAAGTTGACAAAAAGGTCAGAGGTTCGTGAGTGGATCGCTTGGTCAACTGTTTATTAACTTCTCGATATGGGAAGTGATTGTTTTTGGGTCGATTTTCTAAATAGGAATTTTTGAACAATTCAAGACCTCCTGAAGCTGTTTAGGCTATTTTTAGCTGGCAGTATGTATGTGTGTGTATGTGTGTCCGTGTGTATCGTCGTATGTGGACAAACATTTGTCCAACCCTTTCTCAACAATGGATGATCCGATTTCAACGGCAATGGTCACAATCGATGTATCTTGGGGCGTAACCTACAGCCCTTTCCTTTTCTAACGAAATTGGTTCATTTGTTTTTTAGTGGTTTCCAAAAAACTGAAAATCAGCTATTGCAAATATTACGAGAATAAATAAAGCTATCAAGATTTTTTTTTATGTTTGGTATTTTAGTATTGTAATGGGAGGTCTGGTAGATAGTGAAGGTCTACCAGTTGGTCGTGCATGCTATTTACCCTGCCGCTAGCTCAATAGAGCGATGTTTCGACCTACTTCACAACACAAGAAATTTTAAAATACAAAAAACAAAGCATGCCTTAGTTCTTAAAACACCCCCCCAGTTTCAATAGAAGGTTGACCCGTCATGCCACAACTCTCTTTAAATGATAATTACTTTAGTAATTCATTATGGGTATAATATTATGTGAAAATATTAACACCAAAAACTAAAATAATAATAATGAAACAAACTTATCTTAAGATGATGGTGGTGTCTTGCTGCTTCCCCCCAGTAAAATAATTCGGTTGTAGGTACTCGTCCCATTAATTTCAAAATATTTCTGGCATCATCCCATATCAGGTATTATCACATATCATATATCCTTCTTAATGGGTGGCAAATCAATTATAATTTTTGTAATGAAATATTAACTTCTGTTTAGCTTGACCTCCATTCACTTTTATTTAAATTATTTTATCGGTGTTGACATTAAATAATTTTATCAACAACAACATTGAACTGGTTAAAGTTTATTATAATTTTTGGTTTCTCTTAAATTTTATTTAACTGATCTGAGCAGATACAGGAATTTTATTAACCTCAACTTCCCGACTAGAAATTAGATCAGTATAGGGTCCGATCCAGATCAGGATTGCCTGAAGACTGATCAGTGATGAATCAGGCCTCCTGATCTGGACATGATTAAAAATCGTCACGCCATATATGATCCGTACAGGATCCGTTTAAATGATCCATGCCGGATCCATTTCAAAGATCCATTCCGGATCCATTTCAAAGATCCATTTTGGATCCATTTCAAAGATCTATTCCGGATCCATCTTAAAGATCCATGCTGGATCCATTCAACAGTTTCATGTCCGGTCGGGTCAAGAGATCCATACCAGATCCGTTCAAAGGTTTAGCATTAATTTTGTTCTTAAATGTTAATTTGACATTAAATAAATGAAAAAAATATTACCGTTTTTCCTTAATTTTATTCATAATTTCAAGTACACTTATAATGCTTATATATTTAAACAGTAAGTTTGTTAATTATTTCTTATTTTTATTTTATTTAGTCCAAGTTTTGGCATTATTGATGATTTTTCCAATGATATCATAAAACTCTTTGTCACATAGGCTCTTATGCAGGTATGGATCCAAGTATGGATTCGAAAACTAACTTCACCCATACCTGCTTTAGATCACTTGTATAATAGAATAATTTTTGAGCAACATAATAAATATTTCACCAATTACTGCTAACAAAAAACATCTGGAAATTCGAGAGCAAAGAGGAGATGCCAGATAAAAATTTAAATTATATGCTTTAAGGTTAATAAGCAAGATCCCTCACAACTGTAAGTTTGACAATGCTGTTTTCGATTCTACAATAAGTTTGTACTTATAAGTACAAAATATTAAACAATTAAATAGATTCAGTCTACAGTTAATTATTACAGTTAAGTATATTATAATTAACTTTTAAAAAAGTTATTAAAAATTCGTGAAGAATGAGAAAATTTTTTGCAAAAAAAAATTTTAAGTTAAGTAGATGTACTATTATGATGTCGATAATATAATCAAAATAATAATTCAGTTATACCATTAATAACGAATTTATTGTTTAATGAGCATATTATATACAGAATGGATCAGTTAAAAAACTAAATTTTGTATTATTACCCGGGTAGGAACTGCCAATGTTAAACAATGGGCCAACCTCGGGCCAGTATTGGCGAGCCAAGCCTTGGCTAGTTAACTCTGATTTTAGTCTGGGCCAGTTGTAAATGCCTAGACTGAACCAAGATTCAGTTTATTATATTGCACGTTATTCACCAGCTGGTTATGCATTGTTATAGTGATTGTAAGTTTCATGAAATTTATATTTTGGAAATATTTCATGAAATATTTAATTAATGTAATATTTATTATGTAATATTTTAGGTAATATTTAATTTGCCAGACTTGGCCCAAGTCTGATTTGCCAGACTTGGCCCGAGTCTGGTTTGCCAGTATTGGCCACAGGACATCATTCCAAGCTTGGGCCGTTTGAAAATGTTAAGTCTGGCCCAAACCCCAAAAGCTGGGGTGCGGGCTTGGCCCATTAGCTAATTCTTACCCGGGTATCCAGTTCAGGACATCGAATAAGATGAGTTTTTTCGATCAGAAACTGATCGTATGACTGGATCAACGGATAAAGTACTGCACGCTGATCGGTAACTGATCAGATAGCCGGATCAAGGGAAACGGTACTGTACGCTGATCAGGAACTGATCAGATGGCCGGATCAAGGGAAATGGTACTGTACGCTGATCAGGAACTGATCAGATGGCCGTATTACGGAAAATCTGATCCGGATCTGATCATAATCCGGGTTCCCTGAACTAATTTCCAGTCGGGTTAACTTGTAATGGATTATTATAATTTTTGCTTCTAATTATTTATGTTTAGAATTATAATTAATTTATTTATAAACCAATAGTTTTAGCACAAATTACAACAAAATTAAAATAACATAACATATCCCGTTTGTCATAACCAAACCACTTTCTCTAAATGCATTTTAACAAAAAAAAACTAATTTTACTATATACAGCCGAGCTACGAGCTAAAAAAAGCTAAAAAAACAACTCAGACTCTTTCAACCACCAATTAAACTCCACATCCCAAAAAAACTCACTAACCTCACTAACTTAATATTCCAAGACTATCTAATAATTTTCTACATTTTTGGTACGAGCTAAAATGAAATAACCGGTCAGCATAAATTTTCTGTTAATTTTCATAATTATATAAAAAAATTATTAATGGAAAATAGAAAAAAATTAATTGGTACGAGCTTCCGGAAGTTTTAAATTTTAGAAATCGTCTAAATAATTGTGTTCTTACACACAATTGAGTTGAGAAGTATAGTGACTTCGAAGATCTCTATAGTATATTACAATAGGTAAAGAGGACGATAATAGAAGCACAACTCACATGGTATATATTGTCCATCACAGGACAGGACGAAAGGAGGAATTCTACCTGACGAAGGAACGAAAGGAACGAAATGGGAGTTGGGCTCGAACCCAAACCCCGAGAAAGACTCTCGGGCTCTACCGACTGAACTAGCCGGGCCACATAAAAAAAAATCAAACTTAAAACAAAAAATCCAATAGCAGAAATAATACCAATAGCAAAAACAAAAGGAGCCAAAAATATATACCAAAAAAAAAATCAAACAAAAACTTGAGGAGGAAATGAGAAATCCATTTGCACAGGTGACCGGGCAATAATCGAGCTGATTAAAAAAACCACAAAATCGGAAGACAAAAAAAACAAATTTAACCTAAACACATAATTAACAAAAAAAAAAGTTTGGAAGAGTGTTTCGATGATATCGATGGACGACCAGAGAACAGAAGTAGTCTAACTATGGCTAAGAAAACCAAGAGTTAGCATTTTCCTTCTTCCAGCTTCCTGGCAAGCCAATAACACCACCGGAACACCCTGTGTTGAGAATAAAGAGGTTGGTTTTGGGATAGCGAACGTCAGTTACAGCGGCCCGAACAACAGGCGATTCATATCCCTGTTATCGTCCACTGGTCTGCGTTCTTCCTACCCTCCAACAGGTTACGCTCTAACGAATTGAATTTTCGAAGACCATGGCAGTTAGACTAAATGAGTGTAACACTTGGTGGTCATGTCATGACCTCATTGAGAACCCGTGAATGTAGTAAAATAATTTTGGTGGGATGACCTAGATGGTAAACCATCAGGGGTCACCAAGATCCGAGCCATATCAAATGACCACCCCCGACTCTGTCGCAGCAGAAAATTCCCACCCAATTAATGTACACGAGTACGTAAACCCCGTTAGGATTGCGCCTGAAGGACCTTTCCTACCTTTGCGGTTTTAAACTAAAGATACAAAAAACTCAAACCTAAAAACTTGTCTGCGCGTCAGGACACTTACAAGAATCATGCCTTTTGCCCACACAACAAACTTAATAAAACAAATCTAAATAAAACTAACAGAATTGTCTGCACGTCAGGACTTACATGGATCTTGCCTTGCGCCCACAGAACAAAACTGATAAAAAAAATTAACCTAATAGAATTGTATGCACGTCAGGACTTACAAGGATCTTGTCTTTTGCCCACAGAACAAACTTAATAAAACAGATCTAAATAAAACTAACAGAATTGTCTGCGCGTCAGGACTTACATGGATCTTGCCTTTCGCCCACAGAACAAAACTGATCCAAAAAAAATTAACCTAACGGAATTGTCTGCGTGTCAGGACTTACAAAGGTCTTGTCTTTCGCCCACAGAACAAAACTGAACAACAAAAAACTCAAACACAAATGTTGTCTGCGCATCAGGACTTACAGGATATCTTGCCCTCCGTCCATAGAACAACCTCAGACAAAAGCAAATACACATCAATACACAAATGTTGTCTGCGCGTCAGGATTTACAAGACATCTTCCTTCTGCCCACAGAACAACGCACACACAAAAAATCTTATTAAAACAAAAAAAATTTAAAAAAAAAATTCAAAACTAAAATTCACAAAAAAATAAAACACAAATAGAAGATATGTCCACAGGACACAAGCTGGGTACAGAGGGTACAGAGGGTACAAATTATAAAATACACTGCGGTGGACCAGAGAGATTAGAGTAAGAAGCCATAATGACTAAGAATGTGTCAGGCGAAAACAGATTGAAAGTCTAACCAAAAAAAAAAAGTCCAAGCGGCACGTATATCCGCTAGAAATAGGTAGATTTCGAGATCAGACAGTTTTGTGTGCCAGTAGAATCTGATGTATCAGATTAGTTTAAACAAAACAAACTAATTTAAAACAGATATCGAACAAATTTTAAAAAGAAAATTAGCTACCTACAAGCAAAATTATATCTATCCAATTTTGCAACAAACAAATATAAAATCTACCACAGAACATGTGTGTGATAATTTATGACACAAACCTACTCTATATCATATGTTGTGCAATTACTGCAAAATATCAAAATAGTTTATTTCTAAGAAAAAAAATTAATTTCTTCTATTCAAATCTTTTATTTTTTGACTGTTATAAGGTTGACATTGACTGTTATAAGGTTTTTGGAAATTGTAGTTGGGGATTGTTGCAAACTTTTTTGTTGAAGCCAACAAGTCAAAAACCTCTAACTGCAGAGGTTTATATTTATAAGAAACGGATTAAAATGTTCCCACAGATTCTAAATTTATGAAGATTTTAAAAATATTAGTATCCAAACGGCCGTTATAACGGATTAAAAAAACCACTTTTTTTTCTAGTATAAAGCCTTAAGTCCTTAACCATGTGTCAGATTTTTCTGATTTACGAACTTGTCCAAGATATTAATAAAACACACATTTTTAAGAAAGGTTTTTTTAACTGGCTCCACAAATGCAACCATGAGAGCGCCGGTTGATTCAAACGCATTTTGTGTTTTACAAGCTTTTTTGTTGGAGCCGTTCACTCAGAAACCTCCAACTGCAGAGGTCGTTTTTTTGAAAGAAACTGATTAAAAAGGTTTTAAAATTCTAAATTTATGAAGTTTTTAAAAATATTAGAATCCAAACGGCCGTTATAACGGATCTAAAAAACAGAGTTTTTTTCTAGTATAAAGCCTCTAGTTTCTTAACCATGTGTTGGATTGGGCTGATTTACGAACTTGTCCAAGATATTAACAAAACGCACATTTTTAAAAAAGGATTTTTGATC
Source organism: Diogma glabrata (assembly GCA_963693315.1). Taxonomy (NCBI): domain Eukaryota; kingdom Metazoa; phylum Arthropoda; class Insecta; order Diptera; family Cylindrotomidae; genus Diogma; species Diogma glabrata. Next base: position 104,695 of record CAVNZG010001857.1, read on the forward strand.
TGGCCTTATAAATGCGACCGTGAGAGTGCCGGTTGTTTCAAAAAAAAATTTTTTTTTGCAATTTTTTTTGTTGGAGCCGCTCACTCAGGAACCTCTAACTGCAGAGGTCTAGTTTTAAAACAAATTGATAAAAAAGTGTTCCAAAGATTCTAAATTTGTTAAATTTTTTGAAATATTAGTATCCAAACGGCCGTTATAACGGTTTTAAAAAATCAATTTTTTTCAGAAAAAAGCCTCTAGTTTCTTAACCACGTGTCGGATTTTGCTGATTCACGAACTTGTCCAAGATATTATTAAAACACACAAGCACAAAAAATTTTTTTGATCTACCTCAACAAATGCGACCGTGAGAGTGCCGGTCGTTTTCGTTATATCTCATATCGTTTACATACATATATATATATATATATATATATATATATATATATATATATATATATATATATATATATATATAAATTTTTTTTTTGTTGTTTTTTTGTCTCCGCTTATCATATATAGTCGTTTGGCACAAAAATTTTTCCGAAATTCCGAGATGAAGCCCATTGCAATAGGTAGATTTTTATATGAAATCTACCTAAAAAATTGGGTACGAAAAACTGGGAAAACATTAATGAACTTAATGGTACACATTTACAAAGAACACAAGGGTAAACAATAATAAGAAGATTTGAGAAAAACCAAATAAATTTTCAGAGCAAAATCGAAAAAAAAATCCAAAATTTCGATAATGGGCTATTATTTTGAAAACGTTCATTTTTTTGTTGATTTTTAAATTGTTGATTTTTAAAAAATCTGAAATTTTGATATATTGTTGGTATTGATTGACGAAAGGAAAAAAGAATTTCTGATTTTATTTTTTGTGTACTCTGAATCGGAGTTATGCGCGGTTGAATTTTTGAAGCTTTTCACGCAGTTTTGGTAATGGTGTCAATATATTGTGAATAGGTGCCACAAATTTCATCCGACTTACGTATATTTTTGCAAGTAAAAAGGAAAATAATTGAATAATTGAAATAAGTAAGTTTAAAATTAATAACTTTTCTCTTTTCCGCTAGGTGGCGCGTAAAACCTTGGTTTACTTCAAAGCTCATATCTCAAAAAACCACGTTTTTTCGTTGTTCACAAATTTTAAAGTTAACATATGCAGCTAAGAAATTGAGAAATAAAAAGTGAGCAATTCAATATGGATTTTTTCTTACGATTTTTTAAAGTTTGGTATATGAAAAATTCACATGTGTTTTTTTATTAAGTTAATAATCCTGTACTAAATGTGGATCTAATAAATTAAACATTTCATATTCTAACACCTGCAATAAATTTGAACCATTTCCTGTGCGGTTAAATCAAAAACCAACAACAAAAAAGAAATAAAAACAATACGCAGTATACAAAACAAGATCAAACAAAACAACACAACAATAACCAAAGCAGATAAAGGGAATACATTAGTCATCTTAAAAACTACAGACTACAACAATAAGATAGATGAATACATCACTAATAACAACACCGAAAAATTAAGTAAAGATCCAACGAATGAATTCAATGGACAAATAAAAACTATCATCTACAAATCTATCAACATATTAAGTGATAAAAATATAAGGTATAACAAAATGATAAAACCAACAGCACCAAGTATAAGAGGATTACCAAAAATACACAAACCAGATACACCGATAAGACCATTAATTAATTTCACCACAGCACCAACATACATTTCAACAAACTATTGAAATATCACATAAAATTTGATAACAGTTATTCAGTCAAAAATAACACAGAATTCATCAATAGAATAGAACCAATAATAATACCTCACAACGCAAAATTAGCATCGTTTGATATAACCAACATGTATTCTAACATACTAATAAAAGATACAATAAATATAACAAAAAATATGATAATAGAAAATGGTTTAAACCCAACAGATACACAAGAAATAATAAAAATAATAACCGAAATAACAAAACAAAACTATTTCACACATAACAATGAGTATTATCAACAAACAGTAGGATTACTAATGGGAAGCCCACTATCTGGAACTTTAGCCGAAATATATCTCAACGATTTTGAAACAAAATATATACATAATAACTTAAATCCACACAAAGAAAAAATCATTTATTGGTATCGCTACGTTGATGATATAATTTTATTATTTAAAGGAACGAATAGACAGCTTAATCTATTACACCAACACATAAACAGCATAGAACTTTCCATTGAATTCACGTTAGAAAATGAAGAAAATAACACAGTAAATTTTTTGGATTTATCAATCAAAAATGTAGATTCAAAACACACATTCAAAAAATTCCGAAAACCAACCCAAACGGATCAAACAATAAATATTAAATCACATCATCCATACCAACATAAACTAGCTGCCTACAACTACATGATCAATAGATTGAACAATATACCAATGAATGCAGAAAATTATCAAGACGAATTCAACAAGATAATATACATAGCCAGTAAAAACGGATATAAAAATGAAATAATTGACACATTAAATAGAAAATATAAAAACAAGAAAAATTTGCGAACCCTAACAACATTGAAGAATGAAGAAAACTTAGCAGGCAAAAAATACGTAGGCGTAACATGCAATAAAACAACATTCAAAATAATGCAAAAAACTTTAAAAAAATATGGATATATTGCAGCTTACAAAAACAAAACTAAAATAGAAAATTACCTAAAAACTAAAAAAAACCAAACCTTAGATACAGGTGTTTATAAACTTACCTGTGACGACTGCAGTAAATTTTATATAGGCCAGACGGGGCAGTCCTTCACAAAAAGACTTATTGAGCACACCAATGAAATTAACAGAAGCGATCCAAAATCCAGATATGCCCAACATTTGAAAATAGAAAAACACAAATACACCAATATCAACACAAATTTAACCATATTACATAAAAAAAGAAAAGGACAACATCTAGATAGATTGGAAGAAATATATATAAACATAAAAAAATAACAACATTTTAAATGATAAAATCAACACTAAAACTAACAAAATATATGACAAAACAGTAAAAAATAGCTGTTTCAACAGTATATAAGTAATAGTTTAAGCAAAAATTGTAATAATAATTTAAGAACTGATATAGATATAAAATAAAAAGATATACTGATATACTGATATAAAATAAAAAATAAAATTTAAATTGTTACTTCAGTAAATAACGGAAATCCTTTTAAGCGGAAAAAATGTTCCCTTCAAAATATTTTAATACATTTCTTTCCACTTTTGACGGAAACGCTCGGTTAACGGAAGGAAATTTTTGTTTGTGTCTTACGAATCAATTTTCTTGCAAATTTCACTCCTTTTAAGCCGAATTATTTTTGAAACTAGCTTAAAATAAGTAAAATGTCAAAAAATAAGTTTTTTTTTACTTAAAGGTTTTTTATTGCTTTTAAGTTCCATAAAAGAACATAAGGTGTTCACAAGTGTTTAGTCTCTGGGCCGATGCCGATTTCATATGATGATTACCACATATTTTATACTTCGTGAGGTACCTGTCCTTGACGAGCCCGAAAACATTTGTTCTGCGTTTTTTCTCAAATCGGCCGTTTTTGCGTTTGGCAAGCTTCGAAAAATGCCGATTGCCTGCGATCTTGTAAATTTGCTACGACATTTTTTTTTAATTGTGGGGTTGGAAATTTGTTTTAGAACAAGGGGGTAAGCTTGTGTCTGCTATTCTCGAGTCCGACAACTGACATTTTGTATGTTTGGGTTGTCGGACTAGACAATTGTAGACAAATTATTGACGGACAAGGTTACCCTTGTGTTCTAAATCAAATTTCTAACCCCCATAGTTAAAAAAACAAAAATTTACAATATCCCGGGCAATCGGCATTTTTGTGAGCTTGCCGAACACAAAAGCGGCCGATTTGAGAAAAATCGCAGAACAAATGTTTTCGGGTTCGTCAAGGACAGGCGCCTCACGAAGTATAAAATTTGTAGTAATCATCACATGAAATCGGCGCCGGCCCAGGGACTAGTTCCTTGGCTGTAATAATTTTATAACTCAATCAATGTTTCTGTCAAGTTTCAAGATTTTCTGTTTGTTTTTTAAGTTTCTGTCGAGACTTAATACAATCGACTATTTTGGATGATCAGAGTTTGTCGGTAAATTGAAAAACTGGAGTGTTGGTAATTAAAGTTGCTATTAAAAACAAACTTAATTTTCTGGATTGAATTTGTAAGAACCATTACCATTATATGAATCTATAGTAAACTATTGGGAATTGTAACGCCCCACACATTGTTTTTTAAGTTTTTTTCCTATTTAGCTTGTAACTTGCTACACATATCAATTGTAATCTCTTTACGGAACTTAAGCTTCGGTTTGGGAACAGTCTAAATTTTGTCATTATTAAGATAGTCAAATTTCGGTCATATTATTTGGTGGTTAGGTCATGTGAACCGTAATTTTTTTGCTATGGCAAGAACTTAGAGTGCTTAAAGGTTTGTTTTACAATTTGGTGTTGGAGTATACAAAAGATCACAATTATGAAAAAGTCCTTAAAACGCTAGAGCATATTTTAGAAAAAGTTTTTAAATGTAAATTTACGCTCCTCCTTGATTGTGTGTTTGTCAGGTTTATGTACTAGTCGTTTTACCTATCATCATATGCTTTGCAAACAACCAGTTCGTTGTTGATTATACATAGCACAAGGATTACTAATTCTCTTTCAAATAGTATGTCGTTGCAGCCTCAATTAAATAACAAACTTTTGCAGTAATTCTAAACCAAATTTTTGTACCTAATAATCTCAAGTCTCGAGTAAAATGAAATTATGGTTGCTTTAACCAGCATCAAATTAACTCATAAATCATTAGATATTTAAAGTTAGAACTTTAAAGATGTGGCGAACTTTAAAGTCGTTTAAATATTTATGTATGCAAAAATATTTCGTCATGAATCCGATTGAACACCATATTTCGTCACGAACCCGTTTGACAACCATATTATAAAGCGGAGCGTACACAACATTGCTTACATTTACTAATACAGACATCTGCAACCTGTGGTGGTTTGTTTTCCAGATAGAAGCAATTAACCAAATAAATAAGCTATCAGCGTCGGTAGGCAGTGTGAATAAGCCGCACAAAACCACAATGTTCAAAGCAATTTTAACAATTTAATTTTGCTACCAACTTATGGTTTTGCACAAAACTTCAATTAAACTTACTAATAGTCTTAAGAAACTTGATTAGTATTTATATGGGATTTGTTGTATTAAATTTCTAGACAATACTTTGTGTGAATTCATAGAATGACGAACATTTCTATTCTAATTAACATCCTAAGTCACGATTGTATAGTCTTTATTGATTGTTTCCAATTAATGTGAAATCAATGGCTGACAGTTGGTCAATTTATAGTTCTATATGTATTAACATTAGACTACATTAAGGGAATTTAAATTAATTTTGAATTTTTTGAGATCAATTAAACTCAAGTAAGTAAAGAAGTAATTGGAATATTTTCAATTCAAAGGTATGGTTTGAAGTTTCTCAGAAAAAACTCCACTTCACATTTTTCGTGTTTCGGTTGGGATTCGAACTTACCTCGTCAGTGCCCGGCTCGAATCCTTGGGCAGACACGCTATCGATTACGCCATTGAGGCGATGGCAATTTTAAAGTTGAAACTTCTTCATCACTTATTTATTTTTACTTAAGTTGAATCTAATGACAGTGGAAAAATTCAACTAGGAGACAAACAATCCGCGCCCGCAAATAGGAAAGCTGCGTTACACTTTATATATAAAACGGGCAGTAAAAAACTATATGCTCCCGAATAACGGAAACTCTCTAAAGACGGAAAAAAGATTGACTCCCTTGAGATTCCATCTTTCGGGATTTTTACTGTATAAGGAAGTTTATATTATTATTAATAAAATAAAAAATTAAAAATAAACTGTAAAAAGTATATTTTTAAATATTGCATTTAAATTCAAAAGTGACAAAAGCACACAAACAGTGAATAATATGGAAAACCATAATAACACGTATATTTAAGAAATCGTAAGAAAAAATCTATATTGAATTGCGGACTTTTTATTACTCAATTTCATAGCTGCATACGAGTATGTTTACTTTAAAATTTGTAAAAAACAAAAAAAGGTGGTTTTTTGAGATATGAGCTTTGAAGTAAACCTAGGTTTTACGCACCTCATAGCGGAAAAAAGAAAAGTTATTAATTTTAAACTTACTTATTTCAATTATTCAATTATTTTCCTTTTTACTTACAAAAATATACTTAAGTCGGATGAAATTTGTGGCGCCTATCCACAAAACATTGACACTATTACCAAAACTGCGTGAAAAGCCTCAAAAATTCAACCGCGTATAACTCCGATTCTGAATACACAAAAAATAAAAGCAGAAATCGCTTTTTTCTTTTCGTCAATACCAACAATATATCAAAATTTCAGATTTTTTAAAAATCAACAATTTAAAAATCAACAAAAAAATGTACGTGTTCAAAATAATAGCCCTAATATAACAATAAAATTTATCCGTCTCTATAGTAAATTACTATAGGTAAAGAGGACGGAGATGGAAGCACAACTCACATGGAATATCTTGCCCATTACAGTATACCTTATCCAATAACTGGTTTGTTTTTAATCTTACGGGCAATTCCTGGCGTGGTCCTTAAGGTTACACCCCCATCCCACTAGTTATTTTATTTTTCTTGGGTATTTGAGCCTATGTTTATATATTTTTAATACACAATAATACATGCGTTTCGACGTCATTTTTTGAAAAACGTCATCTTCAAAATTGAATTACAAAATATAATTTTACTAATTTTAACATTTAAAGGAAACTATGTTTAACAACTTACCTACAACTATATACAATAATTTAAATATATAACTAGGGATTTGGGATTTTCCTATGCATCCAAATATTAAGTACTTTACTATTGTTTCTAAGCGTCAATTTCACAATTTTTGGAAGCAAATACGTTTGTTGGGTGTTCTTTATTTCTTTTTTTCTTTACTTCTTTAGTTCATTATTTTTCTATTTCTTTAAATCTGTATTTCTTAATTTTTTATGTGTTTATTTTTTTATTTGTTTTTTGGTTTATTTGTTTATTTGTTTATTTGTGTATTTGTTTATTTGTTCATTTGTTTATATGTTTATTTGTTTATTTGTTTATTTGTCTATATGTTTATTTGTTTATTTGTTTATATGTTTATTTGTTTATTTGTTTTTTTCATTATTTCTTTATTTTAAAATGTAAATCTTTTAGCATTTAATTTTTCAATTTAATTTATAATTTAATTTTTCAACTTCGTCTCGCAAATATTTGATCCTGCACTCCAACACACTCAAAGTGCGCATTTCTTTATCATTTCTTCTGATTTCATTAGTAAGTGCATGAAGCTATGGTAGGTAGTAGTAAAAATTCATTCTCATAGATTTTGTCACTGATGTTTTGCTTACAAACATATAATGGAAAACTTTTTTTCGACTATCAAAATTTGATGGCATTTTATTCACTTCATACTTCTCTGCTCTGCTTAAGAATGATTCAAAAGTGGCGTAAATAGAAGACTCTTTAATGTCAAGAGAAGTGGCAAAAATGATTTTTCTGGAAAAGTCTCTTAAATTAATGTAAGAGGCTATCTCTGATAGGATAGTATGCGAAAACTATTAATATAAGTGTCGTATAGAGCTTAGCTTGTCTTTAGACAGGTATTTCTCATATTCCAGTTGATCCAACTCTTTAACCACTTCAAAAAGCATGGTAAGAGCTTGAAAAAGGTTACTTTGTTTTAAAATAAAGACGATCCTTCCGTTTCTTTGTGTCCTTCACTTTTATGAGCTTTGTTCTGAGAAATCTTCCCTTGACTGGTCTGGAAAATTTTGTTAAGAGCAAACTTTGTATGTTTTTTGTCTTTGAGGAAGTGTGAGTGCCATTGCATAATCTTAGGTTCAGTTCAGATAAAGGATCCTGATGCGGCGTCGATGAGAGGTGGACTGTATTTTTTTTATTGAAGATATATTTGATGTGAGTTGGTTGGCACATCAACTTCCAACACCGTGATGCAAATATCAAGGTAATGTGAGACCCAGAGAAATACAGAGACTAATATCGACTCATATAATAGTTGAAAATCATGTACATATGAGATGTTTGATTGAAGCGATGACGAAAATATCTCAGCTCATATAATAGTTGAAATTATGTAAGTGAGATGAGTGATGCAATGATGAAAATATCTCAGCTCATATAATAATTGAAGTTATGTAAACGAGATGATTAACAGAAGTAATGACGAAAATATCAGCTCATATAATAGTTGAAATTATGTACGTATGAGATGAACGATGAAATGATGAAAATATCAGCTCATATAATAGTTGAAGTTATGTAAACGAGATGATTAACTGAAGCAATGACGACAATATCTCAGCTCATATAATAGTTGAAAATCATGTACATATGAAATGAAAATATATAAGCTCATTTAATATTTGAAGTTATGTAAATGAGATGATTAACTGAAGTAATGACGAAAATATCAGATCATACAATAGTTGAAATTGTGTACATATGAGATGAACGATGCAATGACGAAAATATCTCAGCTCATATAATAGTTGAAAATCATGTACATATGAAATGAATGATGAAATGATGAAAATATCTCAGCTCATATAATAGTTGAAAATCATGTACATATGAAATGATTGACTGAAGTGATGACGAAAATATCAGCTCATATAATAGTTGAAATTATGTACATATGAGATGAACGATGAAATGATGAAAATATCAGCTCATATAATAGTTGAAGTTATGTAAACGAGATGATTAACTGAAGCAATGACGACAATATCTCAGCTCATATAATAGTTGAAAATCATGTACATATGAAATGAAAATATATCAGCTCATTTAATATTTGAAGTTATGTAAATGAGATGATTAACTGAAGTAATGACGAAAATATCAGATCATACAATAGTTGAAATTATGTACATATGAGATGAACGATGCAATGACGAAAATATCTCAGCTCATATAATAGTTGAAAATCATGTACATATGAAATGAATGATGAAATGATGAAAATGTCTCAGCTCATATAATAATTGAAGTTATGCAAACGAGATGATTAACAGAAGTAATGACGAAAATATCAGCTCGTTTAATATTTGAAGTTATGTAAATGCGATGATTAACTGAAGTAATGACGAAAATATCAGATCATATAATAGTTGAGACCATGTACATATGAGATGAACGATGCAATGATGAAAATATCAGCTCATATAATAGTTGAAGTTATGCACATGTGAAATGAAAATGCATGGACACATCACCCGTTCCAATCGATGAAACTTATACGAGTTTTTTTTACTGCATGCACACTCGACGAATATTTGTCAAAGAAACAAGAAAACTATTTGGTTAATTTATATATATATTAAAAAAAACTGACCTGATGCACACAACTTTATATAAACTCCTTTATTAATTTTACAATTACTGATTCAAACACATGGGAATACAAAATATTTTAAAATTTACTTAAAAAATAACAAGACAGAGCTTAGCTCATACTTAACCAACTACATGAAAAAAACACAAACAACACTTTTTATTGACTATACTATTCAGGTATAAATTCGTAAGAATAAGAGCACAAAACTACCAAAACAGTCCATTTTATAGAAAGCCAAAACTCTACAAATCATAAAACTCAACTACTGTCAAGTTTTCCAACGATCTCGAAAATATCGAATGAATAATATAGAATAACGAACACATCAATTCAATGTGAACATTGAGAATATCAAACTAAAAATCAAAATATACCGAACACATTAATTCAAAATTGACATTTAGATTGACATTTCAAAAGGATTGTTTTGGTAATATTTGCATAATTTTATAAATAATAAATAAATCTTTAATTGGTTTTGTTTTGATTCTAATTTAAAATATTTTAATTTTTCAGATGAACTAAAAAATTCACGATAATGCGTGAACAGATCCTTTTTCATTTCCTAATTTGCAGGTCTTTTCAATTGGGTCAAGGACTTTTGCCTGAAATTGTCCATTTTTTCCACCAGATCTCTTGATGTGCATCACATTGTCAAGACTTTTGCCAGTTTTTTTTAAAATATTGTAATAATAGAAGAAATGTTATCCTCTCATGTTTCCCTCTTAAAAGTTTTGCGAGAAATATGGGTTTGAAAAGAAGATATCCCATATTACTATTTAGTAACTGGATTTGGGGTATTTTCTTAGGAGTTTTCAAAGCAGTTGAGTTCAAAACAAAACGTTTCGGGAGCAATGTGGCTTTTCTTGTTGGATCAGTGGTGGTAAAATCACTGTCAATAATAAGAAAGATAGAAGATTTGGAGCTAGAATTTAAAGAATTAATACCACTGTAAAAATTTTTGTAAGAAATTAACATTTCGATGATTTGGTTTGAAATTTATGTGTTCAAATATTAAATAATCTACTTTTGTTTCTAAGCGCCTTCATTATTGAGTTAGCAATTTCATTATTGAAAACACTCCCACTAAGCATGACAACGGGTTTATATAATAGCAGAAGTGCTCTGACATACATCTCAGGTACCTCGTGTAAAAAGAATTAACAAACTTTGAGACCATGTTTCTTTTTAAATTATAAGCGACGTTGTCTAAGTTGAATATTTTATCAACATAAAAAGATAGATTTCTGTATTATTAACACTCCATGTAGCTTTAAAATTCATATGACAAACTTTTATACATTAAATTCTCATATTTTCTAATCGGATCAGGTGTGTAGACGAGTTATAGGATATAAGATTATATTTTTGAAAAACAGATATAAAAATAAAACTTTTATAATATGATAAGAAAATTTATTGGAAAACTTAAATTAGAATTGGCTGTTGTGGTTGGATTTATTAATGTTCTCTATAAAATTTAGTTTAATTTAAATTTGTTATTCTTGGAACAATTTTCATACAGATGTTATCTATATTATTATAAGAAAAATGATTTACGATTCAGTTAAAAATGTGTGAATAAAAATTGTTAAATATTAAAGAATATTTTTATTGTTATCTAAGCCATAGTTATTTTTTCGTAATGATATGCCAAATTGCCAAGCGATAATAAAAATTGATAAATTGGTGATAAATTTGTTCAAAACCTGGGGTTTATTTTAGATGATGTAAAATAATGCAATAGTTGAGACTTGAGGAAGTTGTAGAATAACTGTGAACTTTTCCGGCGGCAGCGTTGGAAATTAAAAATCTTTTTGATGCCGAATGATTGTTATTATTAACGGTTGATAACATGGAGATGATAATATATTATTCTCATCATAGTTTGAGATCAAACACGAACCGACACATCCAAATCAAATGCGTTCATTGTTTGCAATCATATTGACTGAGAAATATAAAATCGCTCATAGCTGAACAGATTTACCATCGAATACACTAGGAAAATTTTAATATCAACATGGATGTCACAACAAAACTCTACAACGAAGCGTTGATGATGATTAATTACTTATAATTATCACGAATAAATTTTTTAATCAATTGAGAATGCCATCGCTGAATCGTTCCGCTGTTGCGGCTTAGTTAGATGGAGAATTGAATTGAGCAAAATTACAACACGTGATATTTTGTTGTATGTGCAATCAAATTTACTAATCTAAATAATGCAAACTGTCAATAATGTTGGAAAAGTTGTAAGGGAAATTATCTTCTTAGATACACCAGGAGAAAAGGTAAAACATTCCTAATTAGGTTTATTTTGGCAGCAAATTGGTCTTAAAACGACATAATCTTTGCTTTTGCATCGTTTGGATTAGCTCCAACTTTCTTATCAGGTAGAAGAGTTGCTCATTCCACTTTGAAATTGGACGATTTGAGGCATACGTTACCCGAAATTTCTTAATCGATTCTTGCAAATGAAATAAATAGTTTCTGAAACACTCTACATTGTTGCAAAACGTAAAGACAATTCAAGATTTTATTAAGAGTTTATCAATGGATCTAACCATTATGTAGTTTAGAATTCTAAGACACTAGAAATGAATGTATTCAATTGAATAGAATGAAAAATTGCTTTGAAAAGTGAAAGATCCGTAACAAAAGTTTTATCTCAATTCCGGTCGGTTCGGGGAATCGAACCGCCGTCCCTCTGATCAAAGTTTATATGGTTAACCATTTAACCAACTCGACCAGCGACGAGATCAAACATGGTCTCTTGGACGAGAAGCCAAGATCATCACACATACGACAGTATAGCCACAACGACATGTACATTTAAAATGTACATTTAAAAAAACTAAGCAAAGGTTTCGCTCAATCCATAATTGGTCTGATACCACCTCTCACTCCATTGAAATCCACTTAACCTAGCATCCTCACCAACCTAATCATATGATGAATAAATGAGCAATAAAATAAGTAAAGCAACAAAAAAAATGCAGTTGACAATCATCGAATTTGTTATCGTTATAATACCAAATATAATATCCAATGTATTAAAATGTGTTGGCATTCGTTGAATTTGCTATCAATATAATAACTGATGTAATTTTTGACGTCGGCACTCGCTGAATTTGTTATCAATATAATAATATCAAATATAATAACATGTGTAATAACTGACGTCAGCTCTCGTTGAATTTGTTCTAGATATAATATCAAATATAATAACAGATGTAATAACTTATGTTGTCATTCATTGAAATTTGTTAGCAGTAAAATGACTGATGCAACAAAAATGGTGTCGTCTAAGTTTGGAATTTGTTAAGGAAAAACATATAACAACCAATGTAGCAAAATGTCGAAATTTCCAGAAAATAAATAAGTCTCGTGGTTGATACCCAATCTTATCAATTTTAAATCACAAATTGTTTTAAACAACAAAACATCAAATCTTTAACCAGCATTTTAATTAATTAATTTATTTACCATTTCATTTATTTATTTTCATTTCACTTCACAGAATTCGAGGAAAGTGCATTTTTTACTATCTAGTTTGCGTTTTTCTTAAAACTAGACAGAAGCTTATTAATTGTAATTATGTTCTGTGGTTCTTTAAAAATAATCACAATTTATCTTATACATATTTTTTTTAATACACTAAAGCTACAAACAATTTTTTTTGTTGGGTTTTTATTTTTTTATAAAGCATTTAACAATTTTAAAAATTGTAATCTAACAGAAATAAAAAAAAGTTATGCATTTAAAAACAAAAACCAAAAAAACTAATAAATAATAAAAGTGGCGACGAGTTTACATTTTTTAAATCTGTTCACTAACTAACTTACTCAAACATATGTCCATGTAAATATATCAATAAATTTCATGAGTCAACAACTTCCAAACAGAGATAGAAAATAGCACGCAGGACCGGGTGAAGAGAAAAAGTAAAAAATAACGATCAGTTGTGTGTCTGATAAATCACACAAGATAAATCGCTTTAAACGCGATTGTTCACGAATAAGATAGAGTGTTTCACCAAATGAATTTTTATGGAGGTAAACGGCTTCATAGCAGGGTGCACTGTTAAACACTACAGTGGCGCCCAACGTTGGGTGTGAACCCACGACCCTAAGATTAAGAGTCTCATAGCTATGTTCCACCAACGGATAAGGATTCATAATTTAAAATATTGTATTCTTATTTGTCATTTATCACACTAAAGCTCAAATAAATATTACAATTCGGTTACGGTAAGTCATCCTCAGACTTAAAACTGCAATGAAAGAGATACTCGAATCGCTAGATAGTGACGTTATTTATGCTGGTTAATAGTGAACCGGTCCGCTTTGCGTTCATTATTTTTATACATTATGTAAAACTTATAACCAACTCTCTTATATGCAGCAAAACAACAGGAAAACTGAGTTGATCCATACTTTTATTACATAAAATTCAACCTACACAGTAATCCCAATCATCAATTTGTTTCACATCATTTAAGATTAAAGCTTTTCTTATTTTCTAGCATACATTTTTTATTCCACTTTCGAAAAGTAATTAGAACATATGTAAATTTTTCGTACCTTCATGTTTTCGTTTAACATTATCATCGTTTCACGCGATTAAGCAAGAATAAATCTAAGTTATCGCCAATTTTAAATAAAAGAATAATTTTCCATTAAAAAAACAAATTTTTTTCAAATCCAAGATTTATTTGAAAATCATTTTCTTTTCGCTCCAAAAATTATTTATTATTATTGTTATTACAACGGCAACCATTTCAAAGGAATTTTCAACGGTTAATAGGAAAACATAAGCCATAAAACTTTGTCAAGTGTAAAAATATGTTGACAGTTAAGATAAAAAATATTTTCGATAATATTTAAAAGATAGTTTTTTGTCTCAAATGTGAACGTTAATGATGTGAATTTTTATTTATAGAATGTATGTAGGTGGTAGGTTTCTACAACAAAAAATCCTACAAAATTATTAATGTGACTTTTATGAAATGTATATAATCCATTCATGAGAAGTAATCTACAGGTCGTTACTCTTTTGTGATCTTTTAAAAGAATTTTGTTTGTATTGGAAACATTATCCTTAAACAACATAATTGATACCATCGAGACATCAGATTGAAGTGTTTAAAAGTTGTCGAATGTAATATAATATTTAGAATTTCTACAAAAATTGAAAAGATTTTTTTTTAATTTCTGCAAACTAAAAGATGTCTAGACTATTTCCAATAATATATACACATACTAAAACAATTATACTTAAAACTGTAACCAAATCCTTTTGACTAAAATCATAAAAGCATACAAGACATTAAAATATTTTCCCTTTTTAAAGCTTTTGTCTTTTCACATTTTGGTGTATTATTATTGTACATTTATCTCATTAATATTCAAAATATTAACTCAAATTTTTTTTGTATTTTTATTTTAATTCATTTGGGGGCAACACTTATCAAGATTAAAAAAAATTGTTTGGAGACCATTTATATATTTAAGTGGCATTACATTGTGATAAGAAATGGATACTAGTTGAGAAAAGGAATATGATGACTGTAATTTATTTATTTAAACCAAACAACTCAGTTCTTTGATATTTAAATAAATTTTTTTTAATATATTGCATTTGGTTAAGAAAAAACGATTTTGTTCGTAATAAAAAATTGAAGCGTCTGGACGAGTTTTAAATATCAATATTAACGAGAAAATTCCTATTTGTAATTAGATATCTTAAGCGAACAAGGCAAGATTTGTTTATCTAGAAACAAACTTTTCAATGTTAATTAATTTCATAGAAAGATTTTTAGCATTTTGTGCAATTATTGAAAGTTTCATTTCCATAAAGATTTTCGACTTCAATTTACAATATATGGAGGGGCTGAAATCTCACAGCTCTGAGATATCAAGACCTCAGTCTGGGTTAAGGATTTTGATATAGTTTTCGGCAAAAAACTTTTATGAGGACATTGTATTTAGTTTTGGTAAGCGATGTTTTTGTATAGTTAGACAATTTGTTTCTGTACACAGTTTAGTCTTTGGGCCAAACCAGCAAAGGATATCGAATATAACGGATCTTCTTCTTTATCAGTTTGCGTTTCATCGAATTAAGAATTAAGTAAATTATTTTGTATTGAGTTATTGTCGATTTCTGATTGTTGTCGGATTTAAAACTCAGTAAGTTTGACTGGATTACATGAGCATTGTGGGAGTCAGACCCATAGGTTAATCGGTTACTTTCCGAAAATTGTGCCAGATATTGTTGTTTTCTGTTCTATTTGTTTTCTGTTCCTTCTGTTTGGATTCAGAACTACAGGTTTGAACTCATAACTACTCATCTACTCACGTTCGTCTGCGGTTCGGTACCGGTTGGCTTTAACATAATATCATAATAACTGGTCGAAAAGTACGCAATGAACATAAAATCCATTTAGATTAAAAGTAGCCATATATTCATTACTAGGAGGGCCCGGCGTATTTCGCTACGCTTATGGTTAAAGTTTTTGCATAGACATTTTGTTGACGTGGAAGCAATGATTTCAAAAGTAGTAGTGAGAAATGATAGCATAATTTTCAATTTTTATTTTTAAAAATATAGGAAATCCCGTGACCGAAATTCGGTCATACATGAAAATTTTATATTTTATTTTATATATTTATAGACAATTGAAACAGCAATTATTATCAAAAACAAATATTCAAATATGTTTAACGATGAAAATGATAAAACTGAATGGCAACTTCAGCCTTAATATGAAATTAAAAAACACGCACATTGAGGCAAAAGCGTTTGCACAGACACTCATACTCATAAAAGAGGAAAAGGTTTTTGAGAAAAGTGAGAAGAAATCAGGTAACAATGACTTCTGGGAAGACGATATTTTTTGTGAAAACTCTATCATCGTTGAACAAATGACCTTGGTCAGATGTATCATAAATATAAAATTTCAAACATTTAAACGCACGCACTCTACTTGCAGCAACATACAATTGACCATGTGTGAATACAGGTTCTTTAAGTAAAATGGCAACTCTGTTGAATGTCTGACCTTGAGATTTATTAATAGTCACAGCAAAAGCAGGAAAAATAGGGAATTGAGTTCTTTGAAATTTAAATGGAAGAAGAGTTCCAGAATAAGTCAAATGAATGCGTGGAATTAGAATGCGTACACCTCGCATAACACCAGTCAAAACTTCACAATCTATTGAATTTCGGTGCATAACTTTTACACGCATTCGTGTTCCATTTACTAATGCTTGACCTATATTTAAATTACGTATTAGGAGAACAATGCAATTCACTTTCAAAACTAATTTGTGAGGTGGCTAACCTCCTACACTCAATTTATTAAAAAAATTTATTGGAAAATTGTTCTGCTCTCGAATGTCATCACAAACAACTTTATCAAAACTAAAATGTGCTTTCTCCTCTCCTGGCATAATGCTTAAGATTTTAGAGTTGATTTCATTGCAATCATTATTTCTGGGGGCTAAAATGACGGAACTCAAAATGTCATCAGATAAAATTGTATCAGAAATATTTCCAAAAACGTCTTCAATAATATTGTCTGGATTGCCAATCAAATTATGAGGAGTTTCAATGATATCTGAACCAAACTGTGGAAAACTTTGCATATCACCATTACCGAGTCTTCTAAGAAATTCTACAAATTCAATTTCATGAGGGAGAGCTCTCATGTTTTGATTTAATTTCAAAATTTTAAAGTTAATAAATTTCTTGCCAAGATGTAATACAATTTTCAATTAAAATAGAACGTGAGCCATGCGGTATAACTGGAAGAATTTGGCGAAAGTCACCGCTCAGTAAAAGAGTTTTACCTGCTAACAGTTTATTTTTATTTTCTTCGTTTGGAGTCAAATCTCTTAACAAACGATCAATTAATTTTAAAGCATGAATAGAACACATTGGAATTTCATCTATAATAATGATTGATGCATTATTAATATATGTGCCATGTACACTGTTTGGAGTTATATTTGGTATTGAATTCTCTAATAATGGAATTGGTATTTTGAAAACATTATGCAAAGTTCGCCCCCCAATCATAAGAGTTGATGCAATACGACTGAAGGCAGTTACAATATACGAAAGATTTAATGAATTAAATTTATGAATGATTGCCGTTTGAACAAAAGTTTTGCCACAACCCGCATGAGCTGTCAAGAAAAAAATATTACTTCCAGTATCATGGAATTGAGCTTCACGCAACACAATATCAATCACACTACGTTGCTCATTATTTGCATATTCATACATTCTATCGAAAACTTTAGCTTCTTCTTCAATATCAAAATGACCTACATCGCCAATCTGTAAGTTATATTGTGGAATCGGAAGACCAAGATCACCACATGAAGTATTATGTGTAAAAAGAATTTGATTAATTTCAATCAAGGCTCGATTAATTGACACATCTTCATCGTAATTTCGTAAAAAGTCTGCAATCATACTATTTCTAAATTCAATCCATAAAGCTAAAGCATTCGGAGGAACATTCAAACCACAGATAAATGCAAATAATTGACGTAACTTGTAACGATCGCAATAATCGCAAAACAATAATAAAATCAAATTCCTCTTTGTTTTCAATTCAATAGAAATGTATTACATTAATTTCCGTTCATTTTCACATTAATAGTACTTTTAAAATTTTCCCAACTTAACTGCTAATTGATTTTGAATATATTATAAAAAGCCAACGAACGTACTAAATTTTTATTTCCAATACTAATGAACAGACGTCGTTGTTAATCATTGCTGAATTTCAAGTATTACCCGATTTTGTTTTGTCATCATAAGATGGCAAAAGCAAAATCACATTTTGCAATTTTTAAAAATAAAAAGATTCATTCCATTCTTGTTTTTAAAAAGAAAATGTTGAATTGTTCTTGTTTTAAACATTAAATAAACATAGCTTATAGTTAAATAGAATTAAATTTTGTGTCTGGAAACATAAAGAATATTTTCAAATAATTTTAACACAGTTTAATAATAAGTTATTCCACTTATTCTGACAGGTTAATTATTGTATGAAGTAAAATAATTTTGATCCAATTTCTATGATCAAAACAAAAATGTTTGTTGCATCTAAAGAATAAAGTGGTTGAAGATAAATGATGTAGTATTATTTTAAATTTATAATGGCTAATCCTTTTGATAGTGATAATGATATCTTGGAAGGATTTTTTATGTCCGATTTGTAAAGAAGATTTAAAAACACCAGAACGTCTAACATCACACGTCGAGAATTTGCACTCAGAAGAACAAGATTTATTGAAATCATTGAAAGATATTTTTAGTATTGCAAGGAAAAAAATATATAAAAATTATTGATGAAACAGTGGAATTAGCAAGAAATTTTGGATGAACCAGATCATCAATCAACAGTTGTAATTTAAGGTATTTTGAGTTTTAGTTATATTATTTTTGGTTAATTATTACTTTTTCCCCTTTGGGATGTTAGGATAAATTTAGAAAAAAATAGTAAGAGATTCCCAAGATTAGGATTCGTTGAGGGGAAATTGCATCCCGTGTAAATTCTTTTTATATATATATTAGTTAACAAAGGTCCAAAGATAATAACAGGCTCCGTATCAGGGCCTGTATAATAAACTGGCTCCGTATCAGGGCCTGTCTAATAAACTGGCGCCGAAACAGGGACTGCATAATAACGTAGCGCCGAACAAAAAGGGACCCGGTAGCTTAATTACAGTTATATTTCTTGTATTTTTTTTAGATATATATATATAAATAATTTGGTGGGAAAATATTTTCCAGTTTGGGCGTTGGCAAGCCGGTTTTTTTTTGAAAAAAACTTTTTTTTGTGGAACATTTTATATTATTATATTTATATATTTATATATTAATTGATTATTTCAATTCAGATTAATTAATATCTATATATAGTTTATTTTTCGCGTCGGTTTATTTAGCTAAATTTTGTTAAAAAGCTAGAGGAAAAAATAAAGGTTTAGTTTCTAAGGTGTTCATGTGTATATTTATCATAAGTACTCTAAATTTATATTTTCAAAATTTAAAGAATTCCGCGTTTCTCTTTGTAAGTTTTAGGATAAACCAGTTGTGGTTTTTTTGGTAATAGGGTGGTGGCAACCGGTTTGGGCCGTGGTTGTCAATCAGCTTTTTGTGTATCTTGAAATAAACCAGTTATTGGTTTCGTTTTGGTTTTGATTAGGAAATTATATATTTTGAATTTTGATATTTTTTTCAATTTTGAAAAAAACCGTTTTGGGACAGCAATTTTTTTGGAGATTGTTTTTTGTGCTGTCATCTGCTTTTAGTAATACTAATTGTTTTTTTATTTGGAAAAAAGAAAACCGTTTTGGGGAAGCAGTTTTTTTTTGAAATTTTTTTATGCTACCACGTACATATTGTACATATCTTTTGTATATCCTGTACATATTTTTTTTTATATACATAGTACAATTTTTTGTACATAATGTATATTTATATTTGGTTATATATTGTACATATTCTTGGATGATGCAATTAATTTATATATGAAATTAATCGTATGTTTTTTTTGATTGTGGTTAAGTCATGTTTTTATGAGTTTTAGGATGTTATTAACGTAATAAAAGTTAACATTGACCAAACAGTTTTCAACGGTTTTGTATAAGTTTAAATCTTTCGTCACTACTTTCAAAGTATTATTGGTCTGAGTTTATGGAAGTACAATTGAAAATAATTAATTCCCATCAACTTTATAGAGTGAGCCGGATCCAAATCAATATCTCTACATTTGTCATCATATTGATCCGCTAATGTACGTATACAGATCTCGTATGAGTCCATTTTAGCTACCACCATTTTTTTAGAATTATTTTTTCATTGCGATTAATTTTGAAAAGTGGTATAAATATAGAAATAATTATTTTTAGCTAACATTTATTTTTGTTTTGGATACAATAAATAAAGCGAAAGATTTAACCTAAACAAATATATTAGAGTTAATAACTTAAAAATTAGTAAGCTTAGTTTTGAATTTAAAATAATCGTAATTTTTTTTTAAATTACCAATTTATTATTTAGTCTGAAGATTAAATTTAATTAATTTCATGTAAAACTTTATTAACACATTAGGACCGGTGTCTATAGTCCTCAAAGCAACGCGTCAGAGCGGGTCAATAGGTCAGTCCTGGCAGCAATTCGAGCGTTCATTAAAGGTCAACATACCAAGTGGGATTCACAAATTGGTGAAATCGCTTATGCACTGCGGGCTGCAGTACATTCTGCTACCAAGTACTCACCGTACTATCTATTATTTGGTCAACATCCGATCTCGGATGGAAATACTTACCATTTGTTGAGATCACTACACCAGCTTGGTGAAGATGCTGGTGAGGAATTGGGACGCTCTGATCATTTGACTCTGCTCAGGAACCGGGTTCAACAGAATTTAAAAGCAGCCTTCAAAAAATCGCAACATCAGTACAACCTGCGATCTAAACTACGGACTTTTCAACCACAACAACGTGTGTTTGTACGGCAACATCATTTGAGTGACGCTACCAAAAAATTCTCGGCAAAATTGGCTCCAAAGTTCTTACCTGCAATGATTAAGACTAAGATTGGAAATGTACTCTACGAGTGCATAGATATGAGCGGTAAGAATCTTGGAGTCCATCACGCGAAAGACATCAGGGAATGATGTCTTTTCGTTAGGTAGGGTTGTTCCTCTGGCTGATTGTCGTCTCTGGGGTTCACATCTTCAGGTCATACTTACTGGTTGTATCGGGGTGTCCATGGTGCTGACGTTCGGATGGATGGTCGGTCTCAATACTCAGTGAAGTTCTTAAGGACTTCATGAGTGTTGGAACCGGTCATCGGTCTTGACGCCGGTGACTGTGGGTATCTCGATCCCAGATACAGTTTAATAAGTGGAAGTAGTTCGGTGGTTTTCTGTCATGGAGGGGATGGCGACGTTTTTGTGATTTCAAGAGTAAAAATCTTGGTTTCTACCTTGAATTCATGGTGTAACGATCGCAATAATCGCAAAACAATAATAAAATCAAATTCCTCTTTGTTTTCAATTCAATAGAAATGTATTACATTAATTTCCGTTCATTTTCACATTAATAGTACTTTTAAAATTTTCCCAACTTAACTGCTAATTGATTTTGAATATATTATAAAAAGCCAACGAACGTACTAAATTTTTATTTCCAATACTAATGAACAGACGTCGTTGTTAATCATTGCTGAATTTCAAGTATTACCCGATTTTGTTTTGTCATCATAAGATGGCAAAAGCAAAATCACATTTTGCAATTTTTAAAAATAAAAAGATTCATTCCATTCTTGTTTTTAAAAAGAAAATGTTGAATTGTTCTTGTTTTAAACATTAAATAAACATAGCTTATAGTTAAATAGAATTAAATTTTGTGTCTGGAAACATAAAGAATATTTTCAAATAATTTTAACACAGTTTAATAATAAGTTATTCCACTTATTCTGACAGGTTAATTATTGTATGAAGTAAAATAATTTTGATCCAATTTCTATGATCAAAACAAAAATGTTTGTTGCATCTAAAGAATAAAGTGGTTGAAGATAAATGATGTAGTATTATTTTAAATTTATAATGGCTAATCCTTTTGATAGTGATAATGATATCTTGGAAGGATTTTTTATGTCCGATTTGTAAAGAAGATTTAAAAACACCAGAACGTCTAACATCACACGTCGAGAATTTGCACTCAGAAGAACAAGATTTATTGAAATCATTGAAAGATATTTTTAGTATTGCAAGGAAAAAAATATATAAAAATTATTGATGAAACAGTGGAATTAGCAAGAAATTTTGGATGAACCAGATCATCAATCAACAGTTGTAATTTAAGGTATTTTGAGTTTTAGTTATATTAATTTTTGTTTAATTATTACTTTTTCCCCTTTGGGATGTTAGGATAAATTTAGAAAAAAATAGTAAGAGATTCCCAAGATTAGGATTCGTTGAGGGGAAATTGCATCCCGTGTAAATTCTTTTTATATATATATTAGTTAACAAAGGTCCAAAGATAATAACAGGCTCCGTATCAGGGCCTGTATAATAAACTGGCTCCGTATCAGGGCCTGTCTAATAAACTGTTTTGGTGATTGAATTTCTGAAGCTTCAAGTAAACATTCATGCCATTCATTATCATTTGTTGCAATACCTCGAGCTTCACATGCTGCAACAAAAGTAAGGTAGTCAACACCTTCATACATACGTAGATCAGTAAAAGATTTTGAACCACGAACATACAACAGAAGTAAACGCATATGAAACAATACTATATCATTTGGAGTAACCATATTTAATCGACCAACAGTTTTATCAGCCCCACGTTGTCTTCTTTTCCACGATTTACTTTGATCATGCCAAACATAATGTAATGGTAATTCTGTATACAAAAACTCATTAGCAAATTATCAATAACAATTTTGTTCTTGATACATTTGCGACTGCACCAGTCACATTACCATTCCTGATACAAACATTTTGTCTATTAGGCAAATGAAAATCAAGTCGAATAATTGTATGAGATTGAAAATGCATTGGAAATTTAAATATGCGCCAAGCAGCTTCAGTCGAACCAACATACCGTCCATTCAAAAAATCTTGAATTTCATTTCCCATAATCGCATCATCATTATTCACTGCATTCTCTCCATTCACTCTCAATTCAACATTGGCAGAATCACACCCTTTATATACATACTTGTAAACATATTTCACACTTTTAACAGTCGTACATATTTCCACGTTAATATGACAATTGAATTTTGTAAGAAAATAAGGATTATATGGAACAACATATCTATTATCAAGAGATGCACCACGCACATCAACACTCATACCATTATCACGTCGACGATACAAAGGATAACCATTCACAAATTCTTTAGTATTTTCAGAAAAAGGTTTTGGAACATTCTTACTACATTTACCATCTCTCATACAAACAGAATTGGGATTTAGAGCACCACATGGTCCATGCATCATATGACGTTTCACATATTCATGTAATTTAGGAAAAAGAATAGGATCAGGGATTTCAGTACATACAAATTTATTAATCATTTCATTTTCATCAATTCTATCTGCATCTGATAAATTTAACAAAATATGAGCATGCGGAAGACCACGTTTTTGAAATTCAATGGTATATATAAGTGCTTTGACAGAACCGAAAATCTTTTTTTCTCATTAAACAATAATTGAGCTCTTTAAGTTTCACTTTAAACACACACACATCAATATCAGGACGAAAATTCGAAGACTCATAATTACTCAAATTATCAACAATTTCTGGCCACTGAGGATTACATGTCATTGTTATAAATAAAGAAGGTTTACCGAAATGTTGTACAATAGACATTGCATCCAAGTAATTTTGATGCATGTTACGTGGTGAACCGGTGAAAGAAGATGGAAAAATTTCTTTACGACCAACTACTTGCATATAATCATCGTCTTTGTGATTTTGATGCAAGAAATCTGTTAAATTGTTGTACAAATCAGCATGAAGAGCAGATTGATTTGAACGAATGTAATGAAGCCGTGTACCTTCGATACGAACATACATATCAACAATCCATTGAAGAAATAATTTTTGAGAACGATGCAAAAGACTAAAACCATCACGTATAGCAAGGCGATAAGATGCATATTGCAACATTGTAACTTTTGTACGTAGCACATTAGCAAGTGAAGTTGATACTAAATTATGTGGAATATTAACATGACACCCAGTATCACCATTTGGAAACAACAAAGGATAAGCTAAAGGATCCAAAGAAGAATCAAGGACGGAAACAGAACGAATTTCATTTGCATTTTTTGAAAAAACAATCATATTTCTTTCAAAAGGTGGTTCACCATCATCATTTTTAAAAATATCAGCCACATCAGTTTATAAAGCATCATTAAAACGACGAATATCACAATCTCTGTTATCTTTTATAACCATTGACACATCAGCCGTAACATTCTCAGGTCTTTCTCAAAATTCAAGCATTGATTTAAAAGAATGAACAAAAGGATTCACACGATCTAACTCAAAACCTATCTCACGCATAAGAAAAACTTCACATACATTGGCATTTCTATTCTCATATTAGCAGCAATCGAAAAAAAACGCGAAAAATTAAAATGAAGAAAAAACAGAACAAAATTTATTTATATCAAACAGTTAATTGAAATAACAAAGTAACAAAGTTTTAATTCGAAAATTTAAGTTTTAATTAAAATTTAATTCATCAATAACTTTTTATTTATGATCCGATTTGTGTGAAAAATCTTTAAAATCTAAGTTACACTAATATCAGTTGGCAGTGAAAATTTGAAATGAATCCATCTTCGAATAAAAAAGCCTTAGTGTTGAATGAATAAATTAATAACTTTCAACTATATTCAAAACTGATTTTATTCACTAAATTATTTTATATTTATTTTTAATTCATTTACAAAAATATTAATTTACAACTTTAAAACAATGTTTAATATTCAGATGTTTGAACTCTAATGGTAATAATTTTAGAGAAATAAATATTAACAATTAAAAACAAAACATGTTTTCATGTACAACATGTAAATGCAATAAAACTTCTTTTGCATACACCGAGGCCCATGTCTGCAAAATTAATTATTTTGCGGCGTTCAACATTCTCCATCACCTTGAAGTACCTTGGTTCTTCAATACAATTTGCCGCATCACCCTGTAAGCTCTCTAATGCCACATTATGTTTGATGTGCTTAAAGCGGCACAAGCCCGCTGTTGCATCAATCCGTTATAGAACTCATGCAGGACTTTTTATAGTCGTAATTCATATTACTACATCCTACGTTCTTGGTGGAATGTGCCTTATCCTGAGTAACATAATGTGATCTTAAAAGGTAAATTATGCTATTGTGATGTTCCATTGAAGATGATGGTAAGTGCAGATTGTTGTAACTGGTGTGCATTTATAACATTTACATATTTTATATTTTTTTTATATTTTGTACTCAATCAAGTGGAAGACGAACCAATTTTGCAACCGGTCTCTTTAATATAGTTTTATTCGATGTGATGATTGTAACCACACGCACTAAACCGTCTTGACCTGGATGTGTGTCGGTAATTTTGGCTAATGCCCATTTAGTCGGAGGTGTATTCTCATCTTTCATTAAGACAATTTCTCCAATTTTTAGATTGTCTTTTACACTTTTCCATTTATAACGTTGTTGAAGTGTGTGTAAATACTCCTTGGACCAACATTTCCAAAAACCTTGTACTCTTTTTTGTACGTTTTCCCATCTTGACAATCGATTGGTTGATAAATCTGTAACTTCTGGTTCAGGTATGGCTGTTAGCGAATGTCCTATTAAAAAATGTGCTGGAGTTAACGCTTCAATGGCATCTGTATCATCGGATGGCTTAGCGTACAGTGGTCTTGAGTTTAAAATACACTCTATTTGACATAACAGTGTAGTAGATTCTTCAAATGATAAGTTTTGATCTCCAATAACACGCTTCAGATGAAATTTGGTTGATTTGACAACTGCTTCAAAGATGCCACCAAAATGAGAACCAGTTGGAGGGTTAAATTTAAAGTTAATGGAATTCTGCAATAAAAAATCAGATATTAATGAATTGTCAAATTGTTGTTTGAATTTTTTCTCTAGCTGTTTTAAGTCTTTGTTCCCTCGAACAAAATTTGTCCCGTTGTCACAATATATTGTTGAAGGTTTTCCTCTTCTGGATACGAAACGTTTCAAGGCTGCTACAAAACAAGTAGCGGTCATATCGGACACAATCTCTAAATGAACTGCTTTTACTGCCAAGCAAACGAATACACAAATATATCCTTTTGCTACTGGTGAGTTTCGACGATTGTTTAGTTTAACACTAATAGGACCAGCATAATCCGTACCTACATTGACAAAGACGTGACCAGGAGCAACTCTTGGAGTAGGTAAATTTCCCATTAATTGTTTCGATGTTTCAGCTCTTATCCTAGCACAGCCGACGCATTTATTTATAATTGATTTTATTTCGGTCGTTGCATTAATAATCCAATATCGTTGTCTCAATGTAGTGTACAACGATTTTAGACCTACATGTAATAGCTTCAAATGAGTTTCTCTAATTAGCGTGGACGTAAAGTGACTTCGCTTTGGCAGAATGATAGGATGAATTTTCTCGAATGGATAAGGGGCATTACTTAAGCGTCCTCCAACACGTAAGATTCCTGAATCATCCACGAATGGAGCCAAATTAGATAAATAATGATTCACAGGCAAACTTTTGTTTTTATTCAACAATTTTATATCTTCGGCAAAATGCTTATTTTGAACATATCTAATAAGATGACTTTCAGCAACTGTAAGTTCATGAGTGGAAATCCAGCCAATGTTCTGTTTGCGTTTTGAACAACTCATAGTAATGAAACGAAGTATATAGCAGAGAATTAATTTCATTTTAAGGACAGAACAAAATTTAGTTATTATAATTCCAACAATGTTATCATCCTCAACTTGAGTATTTAAACAAATATTTTTTGTTAGAGTTCTTTCTTCCAAATCTGCAGTTTTGGTGTCTGATTTGTAATTTTCATTATCAAGAGGCCAGTTTTCCACGGGTTGTTTCAAAAAATCTGGTCCATTCCAATAAGATTTTAGTGTTTTGAGAATAGAAATATTCACTCCTCGAGAAACAGGATCAGCTGGGTTTAATTTGGTTGGTATATATGACCAGTTTTCTCTTGGCATAGTTTCTAAAATTTGTGAAGTCCTGTTTGCCACAAAACTCTTCCATCGACGCGGAACATCCGAAAGCCAGTGTAAAACGATTTTGGAATCAGTCCAACATTGATTTTTCTTTGTTGTTATTTTTAACGAATTGAGAACATATGTGAATAACCTTGTAAGTAACACTGCAGCACATAGCTCTAATCTTGGTAAAGAAACTTGTTTCAAAGGTGCTACTTTACTTTTTGCTGCAATGAGACGTATTGTTATATGACCGTTTTTTCCTGTATATTTGGAATAGACAGCGCAACCATATGCTATTTCTGATGCATCACAGAAGCCATGTATTTCATAAGATCCCTCACACTGCTGGTCGCTTAAACATCGTGGAATCTCTAATGATGAAACTTGATTCAAGCTGGAGAATATACTATTCCACTGTTTAATTATATTCTGAGGCACTGGTTCATCCCAACTTAGCTTAGTAAGCCATAGTTTTTGCAAAATGACCTTAAGTTGAATTGTTAGTGGTGATAAAAGACCAAGAGGATCAAATATCCTTGCTGCACTGCTCAACATTTGTCTCTTTGTAAGAACCTTGGTTAAGTCAGGGTTTATAGTAAACAAGAAACAATCAATTTTTGCATTCCATACCAGGCCTAGGACCTTTGATGTTGGATCTTAATCTAGGTTTTTTATTTCTAATTCGTTTTCAGGAATTGTTTGAAGAAATATTGCATTATTTGATTTCCACTTACGTAGTTTAAAACCAAATTTTTCCAACTCATTTGATACCTTTTCCTTCAAACGAATTGCTTCTTCTGCATTATTTGCCCCTGAAAGTAAGTCATCCACGTAAAAATCCTGGCTGATAGTTTGAGAAATTTCAGGTTCCGAAACTTCTAGTTCTTCGGCAATTCTTTTAAGTGACCTAATTGCTAAAAATGGAGCAGAAGATGTTCCATACGTAACCGTTTTGAGTTCAAATGCTTGTATGGGATCGTTCATGTACGTTCTCCATAAGATTTTTTGATATTTTCGATCATCCTCGTGGACTATAATTTGTCTATACATTTTAGCAATGTCACTAGATATAGCCACTTTATGCTTCCGAAAGCGTATTAATATAGATAAAATATCATCTTGTAAATTTGGTCCAACCATTAACATGTCACTTAAAGATGTGCCATTTGAACCTTTTGCGGACCCATCAAACACAACTCTCAACTTCGTAGTGGAACTTGTTTCTTTTAAAACACTATGATGAGGCAAATAGTAGCCATCTCTATTAATAATTGAAGACATAGTTACTAGTCTCATGTGATCAAGATTTTGATATTCTTCCATAAATTTTCTATATAATTCATTTAGTACTGTATTTTTGGATAGTTTCTGTTCTAATCGGGAGAATCTTTTATTAGCAATAGAGAAGGTGTCTCCTAAATCCTTATCTACATCAGGTTTAAAGGGAAGCCTAACTACAAATCGTCCTTCGGTGGTTCTAGTAGTTGTGGCAGTGTAGAAATTCTCACATAGAACCTCTTCAGGAGTATGACTTTTAGCTTGTGGAACTTCCTCGATTTCCCAGAAGTTTCTTAATTGTTTACTGATTTCTGTTTCTTCTGGTAGAGTTGTGATGATGTGAAGCCCAAGAGTTGATAAATTGTTGGTTGATACATTTCCTACTATTAACCAACCGAACTTTGATGATTGTGCGATTAGATGCCCTGGTCTAGTAATTTTGTTTTCGCACAAGACTTGAAAGAATAATTCACATCCGATCAATATATCTATTTTGCCGGGCTGATTAAACATAGGATCTGCCAAATGCATTGTTTTTTCCCAATCCAGTGTTTTGATGGGAACTGATGGAATGTCAGATGTAATTTTTGTTATGATTTGAGCTTCTACATCTGCAACGAAGCCTTTCTCCAGCCGTTCATACAATGAAAAATAAACTTTTCCCTTAGTATAAGCAACTTGTGTTGCGCCTAAGCCTTTAATTTCCATACGACTAGAATGCCGTTTTAATCCTAGACGTTGAACACAAGAATCTGTAATAAAGCTGGATTGCGATCCAGAGTCTAAGAGAATTCTTACGGGGAGCATTTTATTAGATGGAGTTCTCACATATGCTAGGGCGGTAGGTAATAATGAAACCTTAGCATCTTTGGTCAGCAAAGATTGTGATTGATTCACACTTATGAGTGCAGTTGATTCTATGCTGTCATTGTTATTTGGTAAATTAACAAGTTGTACATGGGACTGAGACGATTGACCTGACTGTGGTACATTATCTGAGTGTAATAACGTGTGGTGCTTTCCAGTACATATCTGACATGATGGTCGAAACTTACACGTTGTATTATAGTGTCCTTTCCGTAGGCAGTTGAAACAGCAACCTAACTTAGCAGCAATGTTTCTCCTACTAGAAGAATCAAGATTTTTAAATGTAGGACATTTTCCTATAAAGTGACTTTGACTGCAATGTAAACAGATTTCGACCTTTTGATTATGTGTGGGTAGTGTATGAAACGATTTTATACTAGACCTTGAAGTTTTGCTTGAGCTTATTGCGGCGCCTCGCTCTAATGAACGACAATGATTATTCAGAAATTCTAAAAATTCATAAATTGTAGGAAATTCTGAATTAACTGTTTGTTTTGCCCACTCTGTTTTCGTGTTGATATCCAACTCTGACAAGAGCAGAAATATTAACCATGGATCTCTGTTTTCACACTCCTGTCCCATAATCTTTAAACCACGCAATACCTGATCCGCTATGTCACCAATTTTACGAATTTCAAATGAAAGACCTTGGGATACAGATTTCATATTAATAAACATAGATATTAGTTCTGTGCTAATGGACGCCTTATCTTCATATCTGGTTACTAAGCTTTTCCAAGCTTCTTCATAGCCCTGAGAACTAAATGGGATGTTCCTAATCCTTTCTTTCGCATCACCCGTTAATAGATTATGCAATATTTGTAGTTTACGAATAGGAGTAATTTTAATATTGTCATGTATAGTTGTTTTAAAGAAATCGTAAAAGGTAGGCCACTGGCTAGAGATTCCAGAAAAAGGTTCAATGTTAATCTTTGGTATCTTGACTTGATCGTTTTTACAACCTTCGACAGAGGAATCAAATGTTTTTTGTTGAGAAACGAACTCCTGCAATGTGTGATTTAAGTCGTCACTACCTTCTGCATCTGTGTTGTTAGATTTAAGATGTTCCTTCAAACTCACGCGAGCTTCATAATATAAAGTTTCGAATTTGTCAAATTGCTTTTCAACATCTGCATAAACGCCTAAGGCTTCTTCCGAATCGAGCATATTTTTATAAGCTACTTCTAATTTTTCTAAACGAACTGAGAATTGTTCATTTGAAATGTTTGCATCAAAAGGCCCTTTACTAAATTTATACACAGCCTTAGCGGTATCAAACGCCAACGCACGCTTTCGTAACAATTTCTCCATATGGTTACTCAAAGTTACTCAACGAAATCAAAATGATATTACGTAATCAAAAACAACTGGTAATAACTTTAATTAATTTGCTATACGTCTGTAGTGGAACCGACGAACAACCAATTCTACAGTAAAATTCAATTTAAACAACCACTACTAACTGTATTTAATTAACCACACGTCACTAAATAACAATAATTACACAGTAATATTACAGTTTTATTTAAAATAATTTTAATCAGATTAAAATAAACAAAATTCAGGAGTCTATCTTAATGTTAAATGTTTGTTAATAACCGTAACTTTACTTCTATCTTTTACGTTTATATTTTAAACAGCGATTTGCGTTATCAATTTCACTTAAATTGTTTAAATTATATTGAAAATTAAGTTTAAATGTTTTTTAATAATTCACACAAAGATTTTATAAATTTTCAATAATACGGTTATACTTATCTACCCAGGTAACAATTTAACCTAGGTAATCATTGAGTAAAGCTTTAAAAGAGGAATTTAAAATGGAAGGGGAAATTTAAAATTCTTGAACTATGCATGAGAAAAGTTTTATACAAGCTCTTCTCAAGGAGAAAAGGCGTATGAAAAAATATTCTTTATTCAAGAAGATATATATAATCCTTTATACATGTTTTATATAAGTGGTTGAATAAAGTTGTACCAAAGTTGTTATTCAAGGCTTATTCAAATACTGTCAAAATGTTACTTGAATAAAGTGCTTGAGTAAATCTTTACTAAAGAGAATTACTCAGTGCCTATTCAAGAAGCGATGCCACTGAAAAAAAAATTGGTGATTGTTTCCTTTAGTTATTTTGGTTAATTGGCGCATTAAACTCCTTTTTTTTTGTATATTGCTGCTATTGAGTTAATCTTTTATCGGAAATTACAATTTATTTTACACATTTCGTATCTTTGCAAACGCCTGTAGCGGGGATCGAACTCATAACCTTTGATTCTCCAGGACCGTACGCTATCCACTTCTCTATTTAGCAGCTGTCATAAAGAAAATTGAAACTTAATCACTATTGTTTAACAAATTATTTGTACACATTTCAAGTTTCGGACCACTACCACGACTATGAATTAATTTTTATTCAAACATTTTGATTAGGAATGCATATAAAAGTGTACTAATGGTTTCCTAAAATGAGAATATATGGGTTTTTGTTCAAAATAATATTGGTTATGATTGAGGACAATCTCGAAATGAAAATAATTTTGCGTATTCATATACGATATCTACGCATGTGTTTCGATTCAATTGTACGATTAAAAATGATTAAAGAATAAAAATAAAATAAAAAAAGGAAAATAAAATTCATAAATAAAAACGTGCCTGGCAGGAATCGAACACAGACCCTATAACGTCTTCCTCATCGTTTACCCTTACGCACTCGTTCATTAAATCAATTTCCACGACAGGAATAAAACGTTACTCAATACAGAATAAAAGTATTACTCAAGCTTCGTAAGGGGTATAGTATGCTGTGATTGGCATTACTTTCAGTTGCACAATTTTGCTGGTTAATAAATAAATGTTAAATGATCATATTAAATAAACGTTCTACGTTATATTTTCCATAAGTCAGTTGCAATCTGTTGCAAGTTTTGATATAATTTTTCCCAAGCAAATTGCGCACAATATGGCGATTACATACATTTAATACAAAAAGAAATTGTATGACAAATTATCATCAGTTTATTTATTTATTGACCAACTCAAATCATTATATAAACCATCATCAGAAATGGTAAATCTCAATCAATATATAAACTATCATCAGAAAGGTTTGATTAAATGGTTGCGGCATAATGGCAATTGCAAATTTCCATTGACGATAATATCTCTACCATTTTGAAATAATCTTTTGTATTAATCAATAATAGTTTGTTAAAGTTCTTAAAGGTTTGTAAACTTTTTAAACACATCGATAAGTGATTTAATAAAAAAACACACAATCGCGAATTAAACAACGAACTGTCAAAAATATTGACAGATCGATTTGTTGTAAATCTTTTAATATTCATTGAAAACAGCCGTATATAAGAAATATTACTTGAGTAACAATTTTCTTGAATACTACTAAAATTATTATACATAAATAAAGTCGTATACAAGGAACTAGCCTTGGGTAAGAATCTTCTTGGATTCTTCCTAAAAGTTGTACTTTAATAAAGGTTTATATAAGGGATAGAATTCTTGAGTAAAAACATCTTGAATACTACCTTAAAAGTTATATGTGAATAAAACTTTATAAAAGGTATTATACTTGAGTAACATTTGCTTGAATATGCCCTAAATATTTATTATTAAATTAAGCTTTACTTAAGGAATTATATAAGAAACTTAGTGAATCTAGTCTTTTACAAGCTTTTTTTAGGTAAAGCTTGAATAATATGGTCTTACACAATGCTTTCTCAAGTTAAGTTGGAATAATTTAAAAAATTTAGGCGAAATTGTTATCTGGGTATGATTCTAGATTCTAAATGTCTCCATTCCCGGGTTTCGGCACCAAATGTTGAATGAATAAATTAATAACTTTCAACTATATTCAAAACTGATTTTATTCACTAAATTACTTTATATTTAATTTTAATTTATTTACAAAATATTAATTTACAACTTTAAAAAAAAACAATGTTTAATATTCGAATGTTTGAACTCTAAAGGTAATAATTTTAGAGAAATAAATATTAACAATTAAAAACAAAACATGTTTTCATGTACAACATGTAAATGCAATAAAACTTCTTTTGCATACACCGAGGCCCATGTCTGCAAAATTAATTATTTTGCGGCG
Source organism: Diogma glabrata (assembly GCA_963693315.1). Taxonomy (NCBI): domain Eukaryota; kingdom Metazoa; phylum Arthropoda; class Insecta; order Diptera; family Cylindrotomidae; genus Diogma; species Diogma glabrata. The sequence goes on from CAVNZG010001857.1 coordinate 138,254, forward strand.
TTCAACACTTAGGCTCCACAAAATTTTTCGTTAGCGTATTAATATATAACATTTCTTTATTACTTCGGTCTGAAAGACCTAATAGACTAAGAGCCCACGACGGCCAGACCTTCGTTATTTTATAAAAGCTGAAAGTTTTTCTGCTCATATCCCCTACTGAGGTAGGAACGATTAGCGACATATAAAGTTTGCATCATGGTGGCTTCGGCAGGGAACAGGTAACAGAGGGGCCTTCAAAGTTTCGTGAAGGTATAAAAGGTAATTTTTTATATGTTCTTCGGGGTAGTATTAGAAGTCACGTCACCCATTGCCAGACACTCACTATCATGGTAACTCCCTGCCAGACACCCTTAAACATTATCAATTTGTTAAAGTTTAAGGGTGTCTGGCAGGGGGTTACCACGATAGTAAGTGTCTGGCAATGGGTGACGTGACTTCTAATACTATCCCGAAGAATATATAAAAAATTACCTTTTATACTTTCACGAAACTTTGGAGGCTCCTTTGTTACCTGCTTCCTGCCAAAGCCACCATGATCCAATCTTCATATATTGCTAATCGTTCATACCTCAGTAGGGGGTATGCGCAGAAAAATTTCCAGCTTTTATAAAATAACGAAGGTCTGGCCATTGCGGGCTCTTGGTCTATAAGTATTACATTCATGAGCCAAAAATGAAATTCTTACCCCCACTTTTTTGGCATTTCTCGTCGTATTAGGACCTACTGATTCTAAAAAAGCAAAAAAACATGTATGTCTGTTAGGGTGTTTCATTTTTTCAAAGATGTGATTTTCATATGACTTTGCTTACGCCCTAAGTCTCAGTGATGTAAAAGATATTTATGTCAAATTTCAAGAAGATTGGATAATATTTAGGGGTTGCACACATCGAGCACTTTAAGCTCAATTTAGTGAAATTTACTTTAAATTTACATAAACTTTTATAAAACTGGTCAAAGTGGGCAACCTCTAAATACTATCCAATCTTCTTGAAATTTGGCATATATTTCTTTTACATCACTGAGACTCACGGCGTAAGCAAAGTTTGCAAAAAATTTTACATTTTACTTTTTTCTTGTAAAAATGAAACACCCTAATGTCTGTCTGTCGGCCGGCCGTCCGTCATTACCTACGCTGCAGGGAAAACCGCTGGAGAGATTTCAAAATTTTTTTTTTAAAAATAGGTATACTCAATGGACAGGCCCGAAAGGACGCTGTATTCGATAACTGTACCGGAAGTGGGTCGAAAAAATCATTATGTGTGTCAAAAATAGCAAATTTCATATTTTTTGCTAAAAAACGTTCATCTTAAGTGATTACGAGTAGGAACATTAAATTTGGAGAAATTTGGATGGTAGGGATTGGTATGTGAGATCAAAAACTAGATAATTGCATTATAAGTTTGTCAAAAAAATGTTGTCAAGTGTGTCAAAAGAAAGATTTTTATATATTTTTTTACCCAATTTTTTGGAAAAAAATAAAATTAATTATTTGTTTGACATGAAATTTTATTATTATTACTGAGAATTATGGCATTATAAGTTTGTCAAAAAAATGTTGTCAAGTGTGTCAAAAGAAAGATTTTTATTTATTTTTTACCTAATTTGTTTAGAAAAAAATTAAATTAATAGTTTGTATGACATGAAATTTTATTATTATTATTGAGAATTATTGCATTATATGTTTGTCAAAAACACAATGTCAAATGTGTCAAAAAATGATTTAATTTATTTTTTTAGCCAATTTTTTGGAAAACAGAAATGTAGCTGTTTTTATGACGTAAATGTAATTGGAAATGAAATTGGACATGAAAATTTTTGAATTTGTTAAAGTTTTTGAAATATTTTTGGAATTTTGAAAAAAGTTTCAATATTTGATTTTGTAATAAATTTTGCGATATATTTAGAATTTTGGAAAAAGTTTCAATTTTTGATTTGGTAAGAATTTTCGGAATATTTTTAGGATTTTGAAAAATTTTAAATTTTTGATATTATTATAATTTATTGAATTTTGAAAAAAGATTGAATTTTTGATTTTGTAATAATTTTTGCAATATTTTTAGAATTTTGGAAAAGTTTGAATTTCTAAGAATTTTTGGAATATTATTGGAATTTCGAAAAAGTTTAATTATTTGATTTTATTCTAATATCTGGAATATTTTTAGAATTTTGAAAAAAGTTTGATTTCATTTAATTTTTAAAATATTTTTGGAATTGAAAGAAATACGAATTTGTGATTTTGTAATATTTTCTCGAAACGCTAAATGGAGAGGTTTTTGAGCAGTTTGCTGAGTGTATCATCATTTCACTAAATTATGTTAATTTATGACCTGTTATAATTTTCCGGCAACGTATTGATGTTTCGTGTTAGCTTTGTAATAAATTTTTTCTATTTTGCGTCTAAAATAAAATGCGTATCGAAATGGCCTCCATTACGATACGCAAACTTTTGTCTTTCAAGGTTGGTCATATTGGTCATACAAACGTCAGTGAACATTAAAACGAATAATTATGTAAATAAAATTAATAAGAATATCTAAATTAGTGTTAAATATTTTAATTAATTAAAATAATTAGCAATAATAACAAAATTTCAAATTGACTATTTTTTTATAAAATACACATTTTTTAAAATTTCAAGACAAAAAATGCAAAATAGAAAAAATAGTATAAAACGTTTCATAAGACGTTTTATCGCACTTATCCTTTAGAAAACTCCCCGCTACGTGGGTCGTTTTCTAAACAGATTGCGTGCGATAAAATCGATTATGAAACTAGTTTCTTAATATACTATTTAAACAGAGATAAAAAATACTTGTACTTTAACAAAGAGTTATGTTTGATATACATCGCTGCCCAAAACTAAACACCATGTCCCCATAAAAGATTTTTGCCAAAAACTATATCAAAATCCTTAACCCAGACCGAAGTTTTGATATCTCAGAGCTTTGTGATTTCAGCCCTTCCATATTTTTAGTTTCAGTGCCTGCGAACCTTATATCCCACAAATTTATTCTGATACCAAAAATTACAATGAAGCTATCCGATCCGTCAGTAAAATATCACAACTTTAATTATTATTTCCTCTCATTTTGTAATGGAAACATTTTGTTTCTCGTTTACTATGGTTTCACTATTTAACATGCAGTACATTTCTTTATTTGGTAAAACAATAGGAAATTACTACACTCATATGGAATACAAAATATAAATTAAAATACGAATTTTTTTATGTCTTTTTGAGATGAAAAATAGTTTGGGATGAAAAACTTCCTTAATTTCCATTCCAAATATGAAAAATCACTGTTGAAAAACTAAAAATTAATACTAAGTATTTTTTTTTAACAAGAGCACCACTTTGCATGTAATTTAAAAGGATAAAAGGCAAATAAATTTAGTTGGAATTAATTGCATGTCGCAAAATTTTACTCCTACTTTTAATTTTGATGTTGATTGTTGAAGTTTCTTTTTATTCGAATAAATTAACGTACAGTCGTACATGAATTAGTAAGAATATTAAATTTTTTCTTGATCAAAATGAAATTAGTTTTTGTTCTTTTAGTAAATTTAAATTTAAAAAGGATTACAGTAATATTACAGTTGATAGTTTGACGGTTTTAGGTTGTATTTGCGTACGTTTGAATTTTTCATTTCCAAAAGTTTGATGAAATTTTATGTTTCTTAATGGAATATTTTGCTGTAGCGGATCACAAAGTATAAACACAAAGTTTGAAGTACTTATTTACAAAAAATACATTCACATTTAACAAAACAAACTAACGTTGCGGGATAGTAAAATGTTGACTTGAATATCAAACATAAAATAAACAGAACATCCTAAGAAATTTGAAATAGAAAATCAAATTGATCGAATATCCTTCTCAGAAAACAAGTAGGTCCGGTAGGCAACGTATACAAGATATGGAAAACATCTAAAATTGGACAAAAACAAACAAATTGCTACGGACATTTAATTATGTCAGAAAGTAAAAATAGAAAAAAGATTATGACGTTTCATCTATTCATCACGAAAACATAATAAATCTAAAGAGTACCTGTTCGTTTGTAAGTTAATGAATTTAGTCAAAATTTTTCAAGTTCATGCCAACCATCCTTAAAGATAAAAAAACAAATTTATAATTTTAATAAAATTGAAGAAATTGCCTTTAAATAGAATAAAAGTGTTCCATAGATACAAATTTATTTACAGTTTGGTGTGTATAATGGATTTTGTCAAAACAACAACCAGAACAGTTCGGGTAATATGAACAGTTAGCATGTTTTTCATATGTGGTAGACTATAGAGGCCCCAAGCTGTTATAACTAAATAGTGCGGTTGTTCGTACGGTTTATTTATAATATATACTTTCTACAATTTTGTTACAAAATATCGAAAACTTATCCAAGAAGATATGAATGATGGATGGATGAAGAGGCTCTCCTTGAATCGAGCTTCCTCTTTTGGCTTGAAATAAAATGCGTACAATATATTATGGTTATTGCCCTAAGAAATTATACTTTAGATGACCTTCTGTGGTAAATAAAAGCTTCACAGCCTTTGAGAAGGTATATGATTTGTCTGCATTTGACAGAGTTTACAATTGTCTACTAGCTCAACCCAATTTTTTAGGTATGTTTAATGAACGGTGTTTATTGGTATTACGTGCTGTAGTATGAGATCTGGTAGATCGTGCAGGTCTTAACCTTCACCAAATCTGATAATCTAATAGCCTTGGGAATGTTGGTATAAATTTCAGTTCATAACAATAAATTTGTTTTAACGTTTACGGAATTGCAAAAGCAGATTGCTCAATCCTGCTTCATCCATTTTTTTTGGATTTTAACAAATTTCAAAAATGATTGAAACATGCATTTAAATTGATTAACTATAATATGTTTTAACTTTTAATATAACTGTATCTTCATTTGAGTGAAAATGACGTTTAGAATATTTTATAGTTACATACGTCACAAACTTAATTATTTTCCTTTTTATTTTAGTTAGTAATAAGAATAACTAAAATTTTAGATATCAAAATAATTTTAAGATTTTAATTTTGATTTTGTTCTTTTCGCAACTCGCTTCAACTCCTACTGACTAAAAAGCCAAAAACTCTCTTGTCTTTACCACTTTCCAAATATCCCCTCACTAACTCAATATCACAATACCAACTCGACAAACTTCTCAAATTGACTGCCGAACTTCCCAAAAAAATTTCCTACGAGCCAAAACGATGTTCTGATCAGCATAAATTTTTTTTATATAAATGATTTATTTAATTTTTTGTTAATTCTTTTGAGTTTTTCCCTAATTAAGCAAAAAAAAGAAGATAAATAAGAATTTAATACACGTTTCTGGCAAGTTTCAGATGTACTTGTGCGGAATTTTTTTAATAATTGTGTTGTTACACAAGTGGGTTGAGAAGTTGGTTGAAAATATTTTACATTTATTTTCGAAAATGTCTATAGTATATTACTATAGGATGGAAAATGGAAATACACCTGATAAAGAATATCTTGCCCATTACAGGACAGGACGAGAGGAGGAAGTTCAACTGACTGCAATCGTCCTGCGTCGTCGAGACATAACGTCCAGCTCTTAAGACGCGTTACCAACTAACCTGATTACTTTCTCTTTCACAAATTTTGGGGTTAATTTGGCACTTATCTGTTTTCCAGCGTCACTCAATATAAAGTTTCGACGTAAAATGATATCATCAGGTACAACAGCACGTGTTTAAGAACGCAATGTATAGTGTTAAATTGTTTTGGGACAACCAAAAATATGGAACACATTGGTTTCTAGCAATTTACAGAAAGACTCGGTGGTATGTTTCCGTAAAGAAAAAAGAAACGGGAACTTAGTAAGATAGTCTGAGAGAGTCAAAATTGCTATATGACCGAACTTTGTTCGGGAATAAGGATCGATTATACCAATGTATAACCGTTGGCCTAGTGTTGTCGATTTTTGAGACGTTATCATAGGAGCACGTATCATGGTGTTAAGAGCTTTGATATTCTTACAGATGTCACAGCTAGAAACATGGCGTTTAATTTGCGTGGCCATCCAGGGTCAAAAATAGAATTGACGTAGATCATATAACGTCTTAGCCACTTCATAGTGGGCAGAGGTTGGAGGAATCCACAACTTCCAAGTTTCACCTTCCGGTGTAGCATCGATATTTGCAAATCATTTCATTCTAAAACTATCTCTTCAATTTAACGCTTTCAAATGACCTAAGTGATAAGTATTATGCAAAGGTCGAATTATTAAGTCAAACCCTAATTTTACTGTTGTGGAGTGGAGCGTCTATCAGTGTCATCGGTGGTACTTTTGCCCAAAAAATATCACAAACTACCCATTTTTTTACTCGCTCCACAACCAAAATTAAAACTGCAGATGGAACCACCCAAAAAGTTATCGACTTTCTCACTACCAAAGTTTCGTTCAACGGTGGTAGTAAGTACCTTAACATTTGTCATATGTCATTACTTCTCTTACCCAGGATTTATATATGGGTTTTGATTTTATCAAAACTTTTAAGCTTTTAGATCATGTTCTATTTGCATCTTCTTTAGATTCTATCGAATCAATTCGCCACAGATCTTACTTCCAACGAAGATGAGCAGCTTTAGCATGCAATGCAGCATCTTCTATCGTTTTCTAATGAGCTGGATCGTATGTTGGCACTAGGTGTCATCGATGAAAGTTCCAGTCCTTGGAGTTTGCCAGTGGTCCTGGTACGCAAACCTGATAAAGTTCGCTTATGTTTGTACTACCGCAAGGTCAATGCAGTCACCAACAAAGATGCATATCATGAAACGTTAATTAAGGGTTTCAACTTTCAATCAATATGAGAAAGATTCTATTAGCTTTTGGGGTACATTGGACAAAGGATAGGGGATCGCCCGTGCAACAGGTGATTTTTTCACTATGTGTTTTCGTTTGTTGATATGATTTCGCATATCACATTCATTAGTTAAATAATTTTGATGACACTTTAAAAAAGTCAGGCAAGCCCGAATATAATTCGCTCGCTGAGGGTTCCGTGTATATAATATTTGAAAAAAAAAACAGTTTTTGTTAGCATATAGTTTCACGTTGGGTTGCATTTCACCCAAAGCTGTTTATGGTGGCTAAAGAAAGCTTCAATAACGCCAGCTTATAAATTATTTATATTGTAAAATCATTATCAGCTGGAGAAAAAATGTTGTCAAATTATTGCCAACGAGTGCATTGTTTACACGGTCGAGTGATTTGTCTACTGTACATTGGGGAGATCGGTATACCAACAGGATTTGAACTTCTGCTAGTTGAACATTCTCAATAACTGCCAGCAGAGCTAAAATTGAAGTGATGGTGGCTACTGTTTTTCTGCAGTAGTGGTACTGTATGAGACCTAACGAAAAGAACAGATTCCCAACCTCAATTTACTTGACTGTAACAATTTTATAGTTCAACAGTAGTTCAATAGTTCAAAAATTTCAAAAATGTTTGTAATTAGTGATCAACTTCACAGAGAACATTTGCAACGCAACCATATTTAATTATAATCATCGAATAGCAAACAGGTATGTTATCGCATAATTTTTCAACCTATCGTCTTTCGCCTTAAGTTGAGTTTATCTGACTTGTTAAACTTTTTTGATCTAATCTGATCTTGTTTGTTCATTTCTATAATTCATGTCACTCAATATTTGACTATAATACACATTTCTACAACGTAGCAAAATTTACCCTCTTCTACGATTATTTTACGTGAAGTTCTTCAGAAAAACATAATTTTAGAATTTTAACAAATGAATCAAGAACCGTTTTATTCGAAAACTACAAAAAATTGTTTTGGACTAGAAAAAAATTCACGTTTCATATGACATCCCCCTCAACAAGGTAAAAAAAATGAGCCGACCGCTATAGTTTTCGTTCAATCTTTACAACATTTTCCATAGCCATGAATTTTTTCAAACTTTTTCTTGCGTAATGGTCGAAGTTAAGAGGGTTTTCGTTTTTGGCAGTATCTAAAAAACTAAGCAGTCGAAAAATCAATGAAATTTTTTTTGAAATATTTTAATCATTTTCGATTTTTCTAAACCAAACTCGATTCCTTACAAAAAACTTTTGTTTTACTATCGCCTTATCTATGTTCAAAAAATATAGATGAAAACAAATATTTGCATTTTTTTGTTATCAGTAAGCGTGGAAAAACACATTTAAAAACTGTAGAAAATTTCACCTTGATAGCATTTATATTTTGTGAGTAAATTGATGTAAAAATAATTTCAAAGTTATAATTTTGCATGAATTTTGAAATAAAAATATTTTGAACAAGTAACCGTTGAGAAAATAATTGGTATTTTTTCAAAATAATTGTATAACTATGACAACAATTAATAACAAAAGTTTTAATTGGATTATGAAATTTTGAATTTGAAGGTTGCTTTGATAAAATTTGTATTTTTTATAGAATTTTAACAAATACAAATGTTGTTTTACTTTTTTGGACGTAGCTATAACAACAAAATATATGGTTAAAAAGTGAGACTTTACGGCCGCAAATCACAGTAATATAGTACCACTTTAATATGTAGGCGAATAAAAAATTTGTTTTTGCAATTTCTTGACTGTTTTTAGAGTCTTTATTCACATAACAGCCTGCAATATGTAATGAAGCGCTTTCTCATTGGCGAACCAATGAGAAGGACATAGCAGGAAGCGTACCTAGCGAGATTGATTTTCAAGCCCCAAGCTAGCTTCAGCCCATGGGAACGATAAAGTAACCCTGCTACTTCAGCACAAATACAGAAATGTACGCTATTTACGAAAATTTTCAGAAATGGACAAAAATACAAGTGCAAAAACGGAGACTCTGGCGACCCCTGTGGCGAAAGACCCACGATCAACACGTCCAACCCCCACGTTCGCTCACATACGCCCGCACACACACCCACACACACACACACACACACACACACACCCCCACACACCCACACACACACATTCACACCCCTTTATCATTATGACCTAATTAATAAAGTAAATTCACTCACCCCATGATTAAACCCCGTCCTCCTATTCGGATTCCATCAGCCCTCCATCAGCACGTTGTTCAGGTTTGAAATATCTCAAAATTACTTGGTATAAAAATTGTTGAATGACGTTGCACGTACGAACGTTGTATCAAACTGTTAGGTAGAAACGGTCCATAAACTTGCAATCGTGGAATACTTTGTTGGATCAAAACGGTAAACAGAAACGTCATATAAACTTGTATAATTTTGTTGAATCAAAAATGATACGTAGAAACGTTATATGAATTTGTAAAATTTTGTTGAATCAAAAAAAAAATATTGTAATTGATGTAAAGTTTTGTTGCATCAGAAATGATAAGTAGAATCGTTATATATGCTTGTATACTATTGTTGGATCCAAATGATAAGAAGAAACGTTATATAAACTTGTAAAACTTTGTTGGATCAAAAATGATGTAACTGATGTGAAATATTGTTGAATAAAAAATGAAGTAATTGATGTAAAATATTGTTGACTCAAAATGATAAGTAGAAACGTTATATAAATTTGTATAATTTTGTTGAATCCAAAAATGATACGTAGAAACGTTATATGAATTTGGTAAAATTTTGTTGAATCAAAAAATATTGTAATTGATGTAAAGTTTTGTTGAATCAAAAATGATAAGTAATTGATGTAAAATATTGTTGAAACAAAAATGATAAGTAGAAACGTTGTATGAATTTGCAAAATTTGGTTGAATCAAAACTGTTGTAATTGATGTAAAATATTGTTGAATCGAATATGATAAGTAGAAACGTTATACAAATTTGTAAAAGTTGTAAAATTTTGTTGAATCAAAAGAAAAATGGTAAGTAGGAACGATATATCAACTTGTATAATTTTGTTGGATCACAAATGATGTAATTGATGTATACTTTTGTAGAATCAAAAAATGATGTAATTGATGTAAAATATTGTTGAAACAAAAATGATATAATTGATGTAAAATATTGTTGAATCAAAAATGACAAGCAGAAACGCTATACAAACTTGTAAAACTTTGTTGAATCAAAAAATATTGTAATTGATGTAAAATTTTGTTGAATCAAAAATGATATAATTGATGTAAAATATTGTTGAATCAAAATGATGAGCAGAAACGTTATACAAACTTGTAAGATTTTGTTGAAGCGAAAATGATAGGTAGAATCGTTATATATACTTGTATAATTTTAGGTGAATCAAAATGATCAGTAGAAACGTCATATAGACTTGTAAAATTTTGTTGAATCAAAATCCGAACTTTACGATCAAATGACCTTTATTTTATTTGCACTACAGTTAATTTGATTGCTTAAAGTAACAGTATTAACAAATCTTGAATGAACAAAAAATGTTCCTCGTTTTTATTACACGATTCCCTAAATATTATTTATTTTAACTAATTATTTCTAGTCCGTAGCCCAAGAACAAAAATGGCGGTCAAGCAATTCACCATCAACTTCCTTAAATTTTGGTCAGCTGATTCATATATTGGTTTTTAACATGCGGTAATACACGTACACGAGTAATCCGGTATTCCAAAAAAAAACTATTTTTAGTTTATGAATCACGAATAAAAATGGTGGTGCAGCAATTTGCCGTCAACTTCTTTAATTTGTCAGCTGATTCATATATTTGTTTTTAACATGCGGTAATACACGTACACGAGTAATCCGGTATTTCAAAAAAAAACTATTTTTAGTTTATGAATCACGAATAAAAATGGTGGTGCAGCAATTTGCCGTCAACTTCTTTAATTTATCAGCTGATTGACTTTCATATTAACTTTCAGAATTAAACTACAACATTTTTACGGAATAAATTATACACAATAAAAACGACGCAACACGGTAAATGAAGTCTATGGCATGCTAATTACACAAAATATTATATAAGATGTAAGCTACTTATCTGGACGTTTTAATTCTCTTCCCAGCTGTCCGTTTTTGTTCTGGTTTACAGGTGGTTAATATTAATTTTATTTCGATTTAATTAAATTTTTGCTAATTCACAACACAAACACGAAATACAGATATATGATTTTTTCCTTAAATATTATGATTTTCTTTTACTCGTGATTTATTTAAATTTTTCTAGCAGGACAGCACAAAACACTAAATTTATTTTAATTCTTAATTTTCTTGTACGAGTATGACATTGCTAACATTTGGACTGAGTTCCGACTTTCACAACATAATTACTCAATTATATATAATTAATATTAATCTACGACAAAGGCACAAGATATTTCGATTCAAAAAGAATGGATGATGAATTCTTCCATCTTTTCAATTCCTTTTTTATATTCTTTTGGTTTTATATCACTCGCGTTAATGGAAATCCATTTTTCTGACACGTCAGCTCAGTCACGAAAATGTAGACGTCAACCAAAAAAGAATCAATGAACTACTGGTTTCGAATGGAAAAACAGAAAAGGTTCAACTAACCAAACACAAAACGTAATAAACTAAGAGAGAGAATAATTTACCGTGCTCATTATATAGCCAAATTTTTAGTCTCGCAATAACTCGAATAAAGTATTTAGATGAGAGATAATTAATTTACATCAGATTTTCAAATTATTGGGAACTTATTATAGTTCACAAAACCGTTTGTTACTTGATAACATTGTACTAAAATAAGGTTGGGATCCCCAATATTTCCGACACATTCATAACACGTATAATTGAATTCAAAATGAGTCAAATACAGATTCGATCAATGTTATGATGTTTAGACATTTAATAACTACATTCTACAATATCAATACAGTGAAGTTCAGATCAATCACGAAAGGATTGTTTAAAGCAAAACACTCATACAAAGACAAATCAAATGTTTAACCAAAGCAGAAATAGTAATTCGTTGTATGTTGACGATTGGAAACAAAATACACGTAGCTGTTATGAGGTTTTGAGAATTTCGTTATTTCATTACGGTTTGTGTTTTGAAACAAAAAAGTTCAAACTCAAGTAGTAAGGCGAGAACAATCGAATGGAAGTATAACGCGCGTCAATTTTAGTGCGTTGCAAGATTAAATTCTGATTAATTTTTAGTGATTATACGGATGATGATTAAGGAAAATTATTAATTAATTCAAATTAACCAATATTGGGTTATATTAATGAATAAATAAATCAAGGTAATTAGTGTAATTTTCTTTCTCCCATACGTTTGTCCGGCTATTGCAGATTTAGTAGATTTTAAGAAATATAAGGAAACTATGGGTTAAGGAAACTACACGAAATATGACTATTGATGATGAAGGGATGAGAATCTATTACAAGTGTTACAGATTAATATAAGGAACAACAACTAAGGAAACTGCGACTGTAACACACTACGTTCTGACATTAGTCCAGACTATCCATTACAGAACAAGTGCTTTTTGGACGAACACTTACGACCAAAAAGAAGTTGAAAAAGGCATAGGCTGGTCGCCAATAGACCTTGTATATACATATTAGTATGGTGAAGCACCTCGACGTACCACAGATTAGCAATCAAACTCAGTCTTAGCAGAAACAAAGTAACAAAGTATCTATGATTATACAAAAAAAACTTTTGGGAGGGGTATCGATAAAATCAGTATTCTACTCTATTGCAAGCGGTGGATAACTAAAATCTTCCAGACCCAATTTCGGGCAGATCTGGGGGTTCCCGAGACTCTAAAGTCACAAAAAAAATTGATTCAATCTACTACAGATCGAAAAGAAAAAAAAAACACCGTTGGGCCGACTTCTTTAATGAAACATCCGACACAATTCCGTTTTTACGTTATGCAGGCTCGCAACCCACACCTGAACTAACACGAGTCTCATACCTCTCTGACTGAGCTAGCCGGGCCACACTGTTGTACGCTTCCGTCCCAGTGACTCTGAAGGCTGAAAAAAAACTGTTCACATAGTTTCAAAGCAACTAATTGAACCACATTCAATACATTCGATCTCGGTATTTTCGCTGGCAAATAGTCTACACAAAGAAAAAATTTTTTTTTTTTTTTTTTTTTTTTTTTTTTTGAAACAAGACCCGAACACCAAAGCTGATACACACTCACTGAACTGTGAATTCAAGACGAAACTACCCTCATATGGTCGTCGATAATCTTGACCTACAATGGCGGTAAAACACAAGCGAAAGGTACTAACATACTGACAAAAAAAATTATTACCGATATTAGGCACGAATGTCCTTGGAATGGTAAACACCTCTACGTTTCGAAGCCAGGTCCTCCAGTTCGTAAGCAGCGCTACCTACCAACCTTATTACTCTGGTCTCAATAAACTTCTGTGCAAGTTTAGCAGATAATTTCTTACCGGCGTCACTCAAAATAAAGTTCCTTCGGAACACCGTATCACCTGGTTTAAACAAAGTTACTCGAGCTCGTAAATTGTATCTTTCAGCACTTTTGACAAATGCTTCGGCAGTTAAATCAAGAATTCGAATTCGAATCTTATTAAGATAATCAGGTCGCAGAATCGTTTCACCTGGATCATGAAGACTATTCAGCCGTCTCAGCAGTTCATATGACGAACCATGAGTCACCATAGGTATTCCAAACATTGCGTAATATGGGGAACATTTAAGTGTTTGATGCAGGGAACAACGTAGTGCACAAGCGATCTCGCTCAAGTGTAGATCCCATTTAGAATGCTCCTCCTTTAAATAGGCTCGAATACCAGATAAAACACTTCTATTTACCCGTTCCGAAGCGTTAGCTTGAGGTGAATATAACGCTAGTAGTGTATGTTTCACTCCGTGCTTCGCCAAGAAATCTTCAAATAGTTTAGACTTAAACTGCGTCCCATTATCGGACACAATAACTTCGGGACAACCAAATACGTGAAAGACATTGGTAGCCAATAGATGACAAATTGGTTCAGCAGTTAGTTTCCGTAAAGGAAATAAAAATGGATATTTAGTAACATGATCTAATACTACAAGAATAGCGATATTCCCGGCCTTTGAACGAGGATAAGGGCCAAGAATATCGATATACAATCGCTGACCAATTCGTTCTGTTTTCATCTGAGAAACCATGGGAGCACGAAGTGGAACATTAGTCGCTTTGATTTCTTTGCAGGTCTTACAATTTCCGATGTACGATTTAACCTGGGTATACATACGAGGCCAATAGTAAAATTTACGAATGTTAAACAAGGTTTTTGCTAGACCTCCATGAGATGAGGTAGGAGGATTGTGGGCCCTTGCAATACACTCGTCAGTGTATTCCTCAGGTAACCACAATTTCCAGACCTCACCCTCTGAAGGAGTGTCAAGATCCAAACAAGCCAATCGTTTATAAACCCGACCAGAAATTACTTTCAGATCAGGCAATGTACCGTCTGCTTCGGTAACCAGATTTACCAACTCCAAATATCGAGAAGTGTTGAAGAAAGGGGAATTAAGATCTAATTCAGGCACTGGACATAGTTCAGAAATGATATCGACAGAGTCACGTCTTGATAGAGTGTCAGGAACAGTATTTAATTTTCCTTTTCGGTACTCAATATCAAAGACGTAACCCTGCAATTTCAAGCTCCAACGAGCCAATCGACCAGAAAGGTCTTTTTGTTGCATTAACCATTTTAATGAAGCATGGTCAGTTATGATCTTAAAGGCCTGACCCTCGACATACGCTCTAAACTTCTTTACTCCCAGTACGGCGGCTAGACACTCTTTCTCACTAGTGGAGTAATTGCGCTGCGCAGAATTTAGCTTTTTGGACATGTACGCTATGGGATGTTCCATACCGTCCATGTCACACTGCATTAATACACAACCTATACCGTCGTTGCTAGCGTCGCACTGGAGAGTAAAGGGTTTAGTATAGTCGGGGTGTATGAGGACTGGTGCTGAGATGAGAGCATTTTTGAGGTTTACAAATGCTATTTCAGCTTCGGGTGTCCATACGAATTTATTAGAATTTTTCTTCAACAAATCTGATATTGGAGAGGACATAGCAGAGAAATCAGATATAAAACGGCGATAATAACCCGCCATACCCAGGAAACGTCGAATCTGTTTGGACGTACGCGGTGTAGGAAATTCAGAAATAGCTAGAGTTTTATCAGGATCAATTTTCAACGTACCACCTCCCACAACATATCCCAAATATTTTACCTCCGGCAAGAGAAACTTACTTTTTTCCACGTTTATCGTCAAGTTCGCACGTCTAAGACACTGGGAGATATCTTCTAACAGTTTCAGATGGGCCTCGAAGGTATCTGTAACTATTAGAAGATCATCCAAGTATACGAAGACGCACGACTTGAGATGTGGAGGAATTACTTGGTCCATCAATTTGGTCATCGTTTGCGGCGCATTGCACAGTCCGAAAGGCATTCTTACGAACTGGTACAATGGCCGCCCTGGGACCGTAAACGCAGTTTTCTCTCGGGAGTGTTTTTCCAGAGGTATCTGCCAGAAAGCGTCTTTCAGATCCAAACTGGAAATGAAATTACTCTGTGGCAGACGACTCAAGATTCCATCTATCTGTGGAAGGGGGTAAGCATCCTTTTTAGTGACGGTATTGACCTTTCGGCTATCCAAACAAAGACGATTCTTCCCAGGTTTGCGAATTAAGACCACAGGACTTGACCATGGGCTGTTTGAAACCTCTATAATACCCAGAGACAACATCCTATCCAGTTCTTCTCCCATCAGTTTCTCAATGGCGGGCGATATTGGATAGTGTCGTTGCTTGATGGGAGCTGCAGTCCCCACATCAATAACGTGTTCCATCAAATGTGTTCGACCCAGACCCATTTTTGAAAATGATGGTAGAAGCTGAATAGTGTTTTGTAGACGTGCTTGATTGTCCATAGACAATTCTGAAATTCTTGACTCCGTAGTCGAAAATGTAGGTAAGTTAAATATCGGGTTAAACAAACCAAAAGCGTTAAAGAAGTCTATACCTAGATATAGATTTTGAGTCAAAGACGGGATAATGAAGACGTCCAGGGTTCTGACTTGGTTCATAAATGAAATCTTTGTTTTTACAAACCCCAGGATCTTCTGTCTTTGGCCATCGGCAGTACGAACTACTGCAGACGAATAAGTCAGAAGGTCTGGAGTCTGTACGATTTCTGTAGCAAAATCACCACCAATTACAGTCAAAGACGCTCCACTATCCAACAGTCCAGTATGTTGTTTGCCCAATATTGACACGGTGGCATAAGATCTCACATCGTTGGCCAATTTCACGATAGAGGAAATGGTTTTAGTTTTAAACAAATGACGTTGTTGCCAATAAATACGAGAACGGAGCGCAGAGCGCGATGGAAGTTTCAAAGATGATAGTGAATCGACAAATATATTTGAGCGTATTTTCAGGTATTCGTTCAATCGTTGTTGGAACGATTTGATTTTGGTCCATAATGGTGGTGGTTCAGTATGATCGGGTGTTCGTTTCAATAATTTCATGTCAGTATCATGAGTGGATACCAGTGTATCAGAAGCAGTATTCAACGGGTGTTCTATAAAAGTGGATGTTGACGCTCGGCTCAACAGTGTATCGTGTACCAGTAAGTTATTGGGATTGGTGGATGAAATATCTGAAGAATCAGGAGACAAATTAATTTTGGTCTCAGATGCATCTAAGACAGGTCCTGGGAGCGAGAAAAGGTGTTGGGATTCTGGCCCCCCCTTCGGTTTCCCTGACAATTTTCACAATTAGGACATAACACATCGTCCTTCCCACATCCCCAACAAAACAAACGCTGTGATTCACGACAATCGTGCCACCGGTGACCAGGTCGTTTGCAGTTCCAACAAATAGTTGAACTGGTTATTCGTCTCATATTAGGGGCGGGCTGTATTGCCGCGAGTTCGTTGGATGCAATTGGTAGCGATTCAGTTGGCATTTCGCTAATTTGAATTTGTGAGAATTCACTAACCAAGTCTACTTCTGACACCGGTCTAGATGGTCTACTGATATAATCTCGCGGTCTGATTATTGACTCGGCCCATAATTTTTCGCGATCACGGCAGAGCTGGCGCAGATGTTCCAGACCATAAACGGTGACATAAAGTAGTTCCCTCCTAATTTCCAATCGTAAATTGTTGCGTATCAGGGATAATAACTCTGCGTCCGACATCGGTACTCGAAGTTTATCTGCCAGTCGATAAATTGATTGTAAGAATTCGTCAAACAATTCAGTGGGCCGCTGTTTTCTGGCCCTCATCCGCTCCTTTACCTCTTCGTCCGTCTGCCTGTCCTGAAATTCTATTCGAAGAGCATGACATAAGTCAGTCCAAATAAGCTGTCGGTTCTGGCGAAAATATCTCCAGAACCAATCAGCTGCTCGATCTGTGAATAACAAGTATAGACAACGGGTGACAATAGTAAAATCGCTATTTAAACACATCTCTGTCAGCCGCTCTATCCTGAAGATGAATGCTTCAACATCCAGACCATCAGGTCTGCCTGAGAACGTTACGTTCCAATTTCTAACTGTGGTAGAGTGCTGATCGAGATGTGTTCTTATTCTATCTGGAGCAAGAGCAGGATGAGGTTCAGCAAACATTGGTGGTACTGGTACATTATTTTGCACAAACGCATTTACTGGCGTATAATTTGAATGAACCGATGGATGACGCGGGGTGGTGGGTGATACTGCAATTGGTGCTAGAGGTAACAACACTTCAGGTGCTGGAGCACGTGATTGCATCATTGAGTGATTAATTCTCGAAATTTCCTGATCGATGTGTGCATTTACCGCTTCCTGAAGACCGTGATCTTCCGCTGCGGCGACACCATATATGGGAGATCGTTGAGCTATATTCACTCGCACCTCATCGGCGAGTCGAGATGGTGGAAGACGGTTTGCCAAAGGCGTGGACGAGGGCTGATTTCCGGTACTGGAACGACGTTGCCAACCTGCGGTAATAGAGCGAGTCACAGGTCTCGGTGGAGGCGGCACCACTGTATCATTAGTTTTATTCATCCCTCGGGGTAACCTCTGTAAGTCGGCACGTTCGCACGCGGCTCGACAAATCGGGCAGGTACCATTCTGCAGCAACCAGTCGTTGAGGCAGATGTCATGAAAGAGGTGGTTACACCGAGTGAGGAGTTTTACGTCGGCCGGCACTATTTCGTGCTGACAAACAGCACACGAGCTGGACCTGTCCAGAACGTTGATCTTGTCAGCAGCAGACATAATGAATATTCAACAACCCAAACAGCCGCACACCACTTAATCAAAACCAAACAAGAATATGGAAGAGGAATTGTTACACTATAGCTGCGAGCGTTGAAGCCAGAATAAACAATTTAATTATTAACAAAAGAAAATGATTTTATTACAATATTTACTTCCAATCTATTAGAGCAGTATCCAAAGTATTGTATGAAAATTCCGTTATTCAAACCTTAAACAGCTGTGCGATATTACTTTGCAATTCGACAATTATATTAAATCAGATTGATTATTATCTTGATATTAATTGATTACTATTTACGATTATTTTCCAAGGAGCTGATATATGAACAGAACAAAGATAAACGAAACGAAAACAATGGACATTGGAGATTAAATCGGTATCCTAAGGCTATGGAGACAAAAAGTGGATTGGCAAATACAAATTTCGGACTCAATTGGGGCTGGGCAAATCCGACGATCCCAGGACAGACGATGTCAAGCTAAAGAAAGTTTACTGGTTTTAACGGATAGCAGTTTAATCTGGTGATCAAACAAACGCGAAAATGAAGTGCGAGAAAAAACAAGTAAGCTATACTATTATTGACGATGTAAGTGGGGAACAAAAATTATGAAACAAAATGCGAGAAAATTAATATACTATACTATTGTAGGCGGTGGATTAGATAAAAATTTCCGATTCGATTTCGGGCGATTCTGGAGTTCCCAGAACTCGAAAATCAAAAAAAAGTGCGGCAAGCCTACCGGTTCGACAAGGAGAATTATATAAATTTTCAAAATTAAACTATCAAAATCAGATTATGTGAACTTTCAAAATTAAAATACTAAATCAATCATGCAAAAGACTTACAACTATCATGCAATTAGTTACTAACAAAAAAAAAATTTTACGGTGATTGTTGTCATCAATCCAGAGTGTTGGAAAATTGTAATCCTTTCGTCTATAATTTAATTGTCTTGATCCTTGGTATTTCAAGACTTCTTGACCTTTGTTATTTGTTTTTTTTTTTTTTTCTTTATAATTAAATTCTTGAATGTTATAATTTGTTTAATTTAGTTCTTGATTTCCTTTTTGTTTTTAATTTGCTATAGGCCGACTCCTAAAATTGTTAGAGAAGACAAACAATTAGATAACTGAAATTATCAGCAGTTTTGAGTAAAATTTTTCTTTAGTTTTATATTTATTTATTTATTTATTTTATCTATAAATTATTTATGTGTTTCTTATATTTATTCTTTATTCTTTTATTTATTTATTATTAATAATTGTATTGACGGACGAAGGACGGACAAACCAATCATGAGGGAGTTCACCACACCTGGGTTGGAAATGGTGATCGCCGGTCTTTCATTAGTTATGTTGATTTTAAAGTTTTTTTGTTTTTTGTTAGTTTGGGACCAAAGAAAAAATTTAAAATAACCTACGTTAAAGGATGGGAAATCAGAAAGGAAAAGGGAAGAAGGGGGGATGTAAAAGGATGGGAAAAGGTAGGGTGGGAAGGGAATAAGATGGGGTATGTGATGATGGGATTTCACCCAGCTGACAAGTGCTGACGGGATGGCCAGAGGATAAATCCTCTGGACCACCATTCGATCGACAACACCCGCCAACTGCGATCCACACCACCAACACATACGGGCGAGGTGCTATGACCTGAGTGGATCCAGTCAACCACGGCATAAAAGCTGAGCGGGCATTTTCCCTCAGTAGCTGATCGGGCTACTTTGGAAAATGTCCCTCAGTATTATCCATGGGGAACCGAAACACTCAGGCCATAGGAAACCAATATTGTCGGGAGGGGACTCTAACAATTAGACAATATCAGTCCGGACTGGACTCTGAGGATACCACGAACCCGAAGCCTGACCAGGTGACCAGACTCGGACGAGAATTGGCGTATACACCAATACACGTCAGTCTAGGTCTGGCACCTGAATCACCTTCGGCCCTCGTGACATCGCCAGAAACCCAGCCCGTAACTAGGGTCCGTGGGGTTGTAATGCCCATTGGGAATATTTCCTAAGAAATATTCCCACCCTTGCGTTATCAAAAAAAAAAAAAAAAACAAAAGGAGAAACATTGCTGGAGGCGTAGGGACGCAACTCCCCATCAAAGAAAGGTCTGAGGGATCTCAGACTTCCTTTGCTCCTGCGCGTATGAAGCAGGGAACTGCTTCCACGCCGCCAGAGCCTCTAACTATTGTTTGTGGAAATTAAAATTAATTTGAAGAAAAAAAATTTTCGGAAAAAAAATTTTTCAAGATTTTTGAAAATATGGAGGGACTCCTCCAGAGTCCTACATTGCTGTAGGGACCCTTAGAGAAGCCCCACGTTGGGCGCCAATTTGTAATGAAGCGCTTTCTCATTGGCGAACCAATGAGAAGGACATAGCAGGAAGCGTACCTAGCGAGATTGATTTTCAAGCCCCAAGCTAGCTTCAGCCCATGGGAACGATAAAGTAACCCTGCTACTTCAGCACAAATACAGAAATGTACGCTATTTACGAAAATTTTCAGAAATGGACAAAAATACAAGTGCAAAAACGGAGACTCTGGCGACCCCTGTGGCGAAAGACCCACGATCAACACGTCCAACCCCCACGTTCGCTCACATACGCCCGCACACACACCCACACACACACACACACACACACCCCCACACACCCACACACACACATTCACACCCCTTTATCATTATGACCTAATTAATAAAGTAAATTCACTCACCCCATGATTAAACCCCGTCCTCCTATTCGGATTCCATCAGCCCTCCATCAGCACGTTGTTCAGGTTTGAAATATCTCAAAATTACTTGGTATAAAAATTGTTGAATGACGTTGCACGTACGAACGTTGTATCAAACTGTTAGGTAGAAACGGTCCATAAACTTGCAATCGTGGAATACTTTGTTGGATCAAAACGGTAAACAGAAACGTCATATAAACTTGTATAATTTTGTTGAATCAAAAATGATACGTAGAAACGTTATATGAATTTGTAAAATTTTGTTGAATCAAAAAAAAAATATTGTAATTGATGTAAAGTTTTGTTGCATCAGAAATGATAAGTAGAATCGTTATATATGCTTGTATACTATTGTTGGATCCAAATGATAAGAAGAAACGTTATATAAACTTGTAAAACTTTGTTGGATCAAAAATGATGTAACTGATGTGAAATATTGTTGAATAAAAAATGAAGTAATTGATGTAAAATATTGTTGACTCAAAATGATAAGTAGAAACGTTATATAAATTTGTATAATTTTGTTGAATCCAAAAATGATACGTAGAAACGTTATATGAATTTGGTAAAATTTTGTTGAATCAAAAAATATTGTAATTGATGTAAAGTTTTGTTGAATCAAAAATGATAAGTAATTGATGTAAAATATTGTTGAAACAAAAATGATAAGTAGAAACGTTGTATGAATTTGCAAAATTTGGTTGAATCAAAACTGTTGTAATTGATGTAAAATATTGTTGAATCGAATATGATAAGTAGAAACGTTATACAAATTTGTAAAATTTGTAAAATTTTGTTGAATCAAAAGAAAAATGGTAAGTAGGAACGATATATCAACTTGTATAATTTTGTTGGATCACAAATGATGTAATTGATGTATACTTTTGTAGAATCAAAAAATGATGTAATTGATGTAAAATATTGTTGAAACAAAAATGATATAATTGATGTAAAATATTGTTGAATCAAAAATGACAAGCAGAAACGCTATACAAACTTGTAAAACTTTGTTGAATCAAAAAATATTGTAATTAATGTAAAATTGTGTTGAATCAAAAATGATATAATTGATGTAAAATATTGTTGAATCAAAATGATGAGCAGAAACGTTATACAAACTTGTAAGATTTTGTTGAAGCGAAAATGATAGGTAGAATCGTTATATATACTTGTATAATTTTAGGTGAATCAAAATGATCAGTAGAAACGTCATATAGACTTGTAAAATTTTGTTGAATCAAAATCCGAACTTTACGATCAAATGACCTTTATTTTATTTGCACTACAGTTAATTTGATTGCTTAAAGTAACAGTATTAACAAATCTTGAATGAACAAAAAATGTTCCTCGTTTTTATTACACGATTCCCTAAATATTATTTATTTTAACTAATTATTTCTAGTCCGTAGCCCAAGAACAAAAATGGCGGTCAAGCAATTCACCATCAACTTCCTTAAATTTTGGTCAGCTGATTCATATATTGGTTTTTAACATGCGGTAATACACGTACACGAGTAATCCGGTATTCCAAAAAAAAACTATTTTTAGTTTATGAATCACGAATAAAAATGGTGGTGCAGCAATTTGCCGTCAACTTCTTTAATTTGTCAGCTGATTCATATATTTGTTTTTAACATGCGGTAATACACGTACACGAGTAATCCGGTATTTCAAAAAAAAACTATTTTTAGTTTATGAATCACGAATAAAAATGGTGGTGCAGCAATTTGCCGTCAACTTCTTTAATTTATCAGCTGATTGACTTTCATATTAACTTTCAGAATTAAACTACAACATTTTTACGGAATAAATTATACACAATAAAAACGACGCAACACGGTAAATGAAGTCTATGGCATGCTAATTACACAAAATATTATATAAGATGTAAGCTACTTATCTGGACGTTTTAATTCTCTTCCCAGCTGTCCGTTTTTGTTCTGGTTTACAGGTGGTTAATATTAATTTTATTTCGATTTAATTAAATTTTTGCTAATTCACAACACAAACACGAAATACAGATATATGATTTTTTCCTTAAATATTATGATTTTCTTTTACTCGTGATTTATTTAAATTTTTCTAGCAGGACAGCACAAAACACTAAATTTATTTTAATTCTTAATTTTCTTGTACGAGTATGACATTGCTAACATTTGGACTGAGTTCCGACTTTCACAACATAATTACTCAATTATATATAATTAATATTAATCTACGACAAAGGCACAAGATATTTCGATTCAAAAAGAATGGATGATGAATTCTTCCATCTTTTCAATTCCTTTTTTATATTCTTTTGGTTTTATATCACTCGCGTTAATGGAAATCCATTTTTCTGACACGTCAGCTCAGTCACGAAAATGTAGACGTCAACCAAAAAAGAATCAATGAACTACTGGTTTCGAATGGAAAAACAGAAAAGGTTCAACTAACCAAACACAAAACGTAATAAACTAAGAGAGAGAATAATTTACCGTGCTCATTATATAGCCAAATTTTTAGTCTCGCAATAACTCGAATAAAGTATTTAGATGAGAGATAATTAATTTACATCAGATTTTCAAATTATTGGGAACTTATTATAGTTCACAAAACCGTTTGTTACTTGATAACATTGTACTAAAATAAGGTTGGGATCCCCAATATTTCCGACACATTCATAACACGTATAATTGAATTCAAAATGAGTCAAATACAGATTCGATCAATGTTATGATGTTTAGACATTTAATAACTACATTCTACAATATCAATACAGTGAAGTTCAGATCAATCACGAAAGGATTGTTTAAAGCAAAACACTCATACAAAGACAAATCAAATGTTTAACCAAAGCAGAAATAGTAATTCGTTGTATGTTGACGATTGGAAACAAAATACACGTAGCTGTTATGAGGTTTTGAGAATTTCGTTATTTCATTACGGTTTGTGTTTTGAAACAAAAAAGTTCAAACTCAAGTAGTAAGGCGAGAACAATCGAATGGAAGTATAACGCGCGTCAATTTTAGTGCGTTGCAAGATTAAATTCTGATTAATTTTTAGTGATTATACGGATGATGATTAAGGAAAATTATTAATTAATTCAAATTAACCAATATTGGGTTATATTAATGAATAAATAAATCAAGGTAATTAGTGTAATTTTCTTTCTCCCATACGTTTGTCCGGCTATTGCAGATTTAGTAGATTTTAAGAAATATAAGGAAACTATGGGTTAAGGAAACTACACGAAATATGACTATTGATGATGAAGGGATGAGAATCTATTACAAGTGTTACAGATTAATATAAGGAACAACAACTAAGGAAACTGCGACTGTAACACACTACGTTCTGACATTAGTCCAGACTATCCATTACAAATAATAAAGTGATTATGAAGCAACTTATGAAAAGGCTTCAATAAGTGTGAGAAGATATAATGATCAACTTTTGAAAAACATCGATCTCTCACTTCGTTGTTCTCTGTTATGTCGTAGCCTGGTAATCGATGACGCTTCCTCATACGTATCAAAATTGCATTCGCATAAGTTGTATATAGTCGTTTTTCCTTCTGTTTTGTATACTTGGTCTTATACTTAATTCATGGTCGTCATTTATTATAACTTTCGCCACATAAATTTGGTATCAGAAAAATAGTTGTGCAATATTATTCCAATGCCGTTTCCTTTGCCCAATATATAATCATTAACCACTATAAAATTTGTTATTCTAAAACGGTTGTGTGGTCTTTTTCATTAAAACACTATTTGCTCAATTTGTGATCGTTAATCACTGTTATCGAATTGATATAATTAACCCGTAGTTCCGCTAATCAATATATATTTTCTACAACCAATCATCTATTAATTAATAATATTCCACCCGTAGGTTCCTATGTTTGATTGGTAATCCTTAACGCTGTGAAATTGTATAAAAAACGGTGGGTTATTCTCATTAATCCATACTCATGTTATTTACATATACAATTCGTTCAAATGTTTTGTAAATAATTTCTTTCTTTGAAAAATTTTCCAAATTTCTATTACAAGCTAGCATCCGAATTTCTTAATGGGTAAAATAATATTAACCAAATAACGAAAATCAAATTTCCCCATAGAAACTGCATTATCATTTTCGATATTAATTGTATATAAATAGTAATTGACAGGCGGCCTCGCTCTCTTACATATTTTGTAGTCTATTGTGACTGAGTCGACTTTTTTGTGCAAATCACAAGACAGCTGTTTGTTCGGTTTGACAGCTACG
Source organism: Diogma glabrata (assembly GCA_963693315.1). Lineage (NCBI taxonomy): Eukaryota > Metazoa > Arthropoda > Insecta > Diptera > Cylindrotomidae > Diogma > Diogma glabrata. The sequence goes on from CAVNZG010001857.1 coordinate 163,462, forward strand.
TGAGGTAAATGTTTTTGTGCATTTTTTGTTGTCGTGATTTTTAATTAATTCAATTTAAAACTAATCTTAATGTAATTTAAAAGAAAAATAGTTTAAATTTTTAAACTTTTAAATTTTTAAAATTTTAAAATAAGTACTTCATTTTTTAAATTTTTAAACTTAAATTTTTTTTTTGTTTAAAAAAACAAAAAAAATAATTTAAGTAATTTAGTCTAAAGCTAGTAAACCAAGATTGAATTGTAGAGATAATATTAACGTAGATGCACCTTGACTAGTGAAATGCTAACCAAATGTTAAAAATTTAATGATTGAGTTTCTTGTTAATACAACGAAAGTTATACAAAACGGGAACGTTTTGGCCGAGTTATTACTAGCTTTTTAGTTATTGATTGTAATTGTGCTAGATGAACTATATACCAATGGTTGAAATAAACATTTAAATTAGTATATCCATTACAAATGTTTCCATGGGAGGGATAAAAAACCAAACACCGGGACAATCTAAGGTCATGATTGCTATCGTGTAACACGGCTTTGATAATTTTGTGATAATTAAGTGATGTACAGAAATTTTAATAGCGAAAGGATTCACTGATTATATTCAGATAATAAATTCATTTTGGGATGTGGTCTAACCTGATTCTCTGTACGCATGCTACAGTTACATCCGGCGGGCCGACCATTTTGATGCATTTCCGGGACAACCATTTTTTTTTGTTTGTGGTCATATGTTGTCGCCATTCGACTGCGGGATTTTTCCGACACATTTCTGAGATTACATAAGAAAATAATACTACTATCACCAACCAGCGTTGAGCATAGCACTTTTTCAACATTGTGGTTATCCGAAGTGCCACAAATTTGGAACGATTTCCGGAATATCCACCATTGCTGCCATCTTCCGACAACTTTCATTATAACAATTATCCAACATTGGTGCCTGCCTGATTGCTGAACTTACATAATGAGGGACGTGATGATGATGATCTATTAATGGAACTGGAATTAACCTTGGGGTGAGTAATGCATTGCATTACTAACTATATTAGGTATGAATGTTTGAGCGTACATGAGTGTGCTTTTGAGGCGTGCTGGCATGGAGGGCGGTTGTGTATATAACTGGTATTCTATTCTAATGATAAGGCCCTTTTCGGTGCGTCTAGTATTCGTCATAATTTATTATCTATATGTTAACTTATTTTGCCTGTGAGTGTTCTTAAATGAAATTTTATCATATTTCTTGTTTTTATGGTTATTATTATAACATGATTTTACCGTAGTTAATGATATATTACTTATCTTATATTACTGGTCTAGATGATATATCACCGATGAGTCAATCTTCACAAAAACTTTTAAACTGATTTCCAATAATATTTCAACCTTAAAATATATCACCATCATTAAACTGGGCAGTGGGTATGAATTTAAGACGGTTCAGTAAAATTCGGATGGAATATTATATTGTTTCCTTATCTCTCTTCGTATAATAATTGATGTGTAAATAATAAACTTTCTTACCAATAGCGAACGGTAAGAATAGTATGACTGACCGTGTCAGTTCCAATTTTCATATGTCAAAGGATTGCTTGAATTTCATATTAAATATGGGAAGAGTCTTCAACGGATGGAATATCACCGACGCTATTATTGATGATATGTATAAATCTAACTGATCACACCTGATGGGTCATGGATATTGAATACCAATTGTGCTTTGGATCATTCGCCGACGTACCTAGTAACTAGGATCCACTAGAGGTTGATACCACCGCATCATGGGGTCGTATTCATTATAATTACCTCGCTAATACAATGCTACCAATCACACCTAATATTAAGGGAAAAATATATCTTTCCAAATTTGTTCCGGTAAATGACAGCGAAATAAAGTATTGGAAAAAAATCAATGACCTTGAAGGTTGGCTGTAATTCCGATTTATCGAATTGTTTTATTCATTGAATTACATTGAATTGTTTTATTCGCGTCAAGGTCTAATTTTAACTTTAGGACACATCTTCAGCATAGCCTTTGGTGTGGTCCTTATTAGTAATTTTAGCTGATGGACCCATGCATGAATGCGCGTCGAACATTTTATGGATTAAACTTAGTGTAATGTCATGTGTGAGGGTTTTAATTTATTTTTTTTTTGTTTGGATTAGAAAAATTATTTTAATTGTACGTGTCGGTGTCGTTTCTAGATCAATTTATTAATGCAATTTTATAAAATTTTTATCCGTTTGTGCCGTAGTAGTGCAATTTAGAAAAATTTTTCTTTATATGGTTGTGCAGTAGAAACAGAAAAGAAATTTTTTTTTGAAATGCGATATACTTGAATCATGTGCGAAATTCGCGTTATGCTGATACCTATCGCGTTGGTTATTATCAGGAGGTGTAATTGTGTTGTGATTTAACTTATGTGAAACCGATGAAAACGGAAATGAAGATTGGTCTGTTTGTGAAAATATTATATTAAATATTTTCGTAAACGCTAGCCAACATACCACTTATATTGATTCCTTTAATATTAAGACAATCACTGGGTTACACAATCGGTTGATAAAATATAAAATAACTAATCAAATATTTTATTGTGTTAAATTCTAATGTAGATTTTTGGTTAATCGGCATATCAGCCATTTTGGAACCTAATTATGTTTAGCTGGAAGGGCACGGATGTAGGAATAGGGGGTGGGAAGCATGTGTGTGTGAGTGTAAAGGTGTGTGAGTGTATGAGGGTCGAGAGCGTGTGAATGTGTATTAAACTATGGGGTTGGATGTGGTGATCGTGGTTCATTCGTGTATTTCGTGTATGGGGGTTGCCAGAGTCTCGTTATTTCACTTGCTTTTTTCTCATTTCCGTATTTATCATGTATTTCGTGTACATTACGTTATTTATGTTGAAGTAGCAGGATTTCTTACTCGATCCCAGGGCTGCCGCTAGTCAGGGGCAAAAAAAAAACCTCGCTAGGTACGCGAACTGCTATGCCGCTTCATTGGTTCGCCAATGAATCAGCGCTTTATTACAGTTTGTTGGTAGCATACAAATTTCGTTGATTAATCAATTATGATGACACTTTGACAAAATATGGAGCTTTGAATAACAAAGAACTGATTAGTTTTACGATGTTAGGGTTAGTGATGGGGAGCCACCAGAGCATCAGTTTATTTGAGTCTTCAATAACAACAGTTCTTAAAAATTGATTTGGATTAGACCTGGTAAATATGTTTAGAGCATAATTTGTAACAGTTTTGCAATCCAATTTCAGGGTTGTCACTTGCGGTAAAAAATTTTTGCTGTCGTATTTGTGCCTATAATTTTTATTGATGACTTAATACTTCCTTAACCAAATTTGTTCCATCATTATATGCCAAATTCGTGTTTGTTCTTTTTGGTCAAAACATAATTAACTCCAGCACTCTTTCTCAAAATAATCATCTTTAAATAATTTTCTATTTATTATTTATTCAAACAAATATGTTATTCATCATTTTCAAAAATTTTATGCATTCATTCAACCGTAATTTAAAAATTTTTCACCTGAAATCACTTTGTAGAAAATAATCAAAATAGTAAATATACATTTCCTTTGATTTCAATTTCAACTTTCATTTCAGTTCGGTTTACTTGGTTTAATTCCAATAAAATTGTAGATGTACAACAAAAAATAAAATTTTCTTCACAAATTCATTTATTTAATTTACTTGAAATAAATAAACCAAACAACAACAAGCACCTGAGAATTATTTGTAACACTATAGTTATTATTATCATCAAGACTATATCATGATAAGAGTCAAGACTATATCATGATATCATTGTACCAATATACAATGTATAAAAAAGTAGAACAACAGAAAAAAGTAAATCGATAGAAAATTTCGCTTTAATGTTTTCCAATTAACCTAATTTCATTATCTCTTGAACTCCCAACCGTACTAATATCAACAACACAACAAAAAAAACAAATGTACTATTGTAACTGAAACTGAGTTGCAAAAAAAAAGAAATCTAATGTGGAAATGTAACTGAAGGGTATTAAACCGTAACCACTTTGTTGTGGTTTGCAAGGTGGACATTGTAAATGTGAATAATTTGTTTAGGTTGCTTAGATTATGGGATTAGAAAAAGTGGTTTTTGTAATCAAATAGATACATAATGGATAAAAAAGGACAGCTATTCTAAAATTGGTTTTTCATGTCTTTGGGATATTCTTTTGAAATGTTTTAGTGTAATTGTTTTGAAATTTAACAAATGTAAAACCTGTTGGGAGATTAGAAAATATCTTAAACCTTAAAAACAGTAATATATATATATAGGATGATTGATATCAAACCTTGTAATCAAATAAGTATCTTGTTTCACCATCAAATAACGGCGGTTCTAGCATCCTAATTATAAGCATGAAAATTTAAATGATGACATCGGTTGTTGTTGGAATAATAAAGGTTGTGCAAAAGCTTTGGTTGCGTAAGGAAAAACCAAATAAGAACCTAAACTCCAAAAAGAAAAATAACCCCAATTCTTATGTTTAATCTTCTATATATTATCAATATCGAGAAAAAAAACTCCTCTGTTTGTCTTCATTTATTTTGAAACCAGGAAAAACAGGATTATCATCATTTTAATTTTCTTAAGACAAGACAAATATCTTTAAAAACACAAACAGAATATGAAATGATAACACATTTTTTTAACTTAAAAAAAAACTCACATATCGTTCAACAAGAAGCTACTTGGAAATGAGTTTTAGGATTTAATATTTAATTTATTCTATTTAATCCTTTTGTTTTTGTATTATTATGTTTTGGAGAATAACGAAATGTGTTTTGGGTTTAAACAATTTATTGAATATTTGTATTAATTTAAATGATAATGAAAATAAATATATGTAATATGGACAATTTATAGAGTTTGTGTGATCGATTTTATTTTAGGAAAACGGCATTAAATTAATGAAAAAACATTTATGCTAAGTGACAAGGTTTTATGGAAAGTTTTCTGAGTGAATCTATCTTCATTTTATATGTTTATGTTTTTAGGGTTCCGTTTTTTATAACGAACCCTATTGGTGAGAGTAAAACGAGTTTTTCACATTAAGTGTGTTCCATTTACCACTTTTTCCTTTACGTTTGTACTAAATTTTGTTTTCAAGTTAACCATATCGAAAGGTGGTAAAGCTACATACCAAACTTACGCCTCTATTCAACACCAGAGTTTTATCAGTTAAGAGGAAAAATTGTAAAATGTTTACCCAAATGTTTATTAAAATTTCAGATTTCAGCCCAAATGTCAAATTTATTTCTTTTTGTTATTTGCTTTTGCATGAATCATTTCCAATTTTTAGAAATCTTTCAATGTTTAATTAATTTTAAATTAAAAAAAATAAAAATTTTAATTTTCTCTAACATATAATTTTCTGTGTTATTTTTGTTCACATTTTTTAGCAATATTTATTTTATAATTTTTTAAAAATATATATGTATTGTCAAAAACAACGTCGGGAAGTTGTACTAAGACAAAATTTGGGTTGTAGTCTTAGAAAAATAGTCTAAGACACCTCACATTATTGCCGTTCCATTTAAAATTTGGTTCGGGTAGCAAGTTTACCTAAAAGGAACGCAGGTATTATATCGATTATCTCGTAAAATATAAATGCTTTGGACCTGAAATTTGAGGTGCATATAAACCCAACCTGTCCATATAAGATGACAGTTACAAATGAAACTAAACTTGTTATCGTTTGGTTTACAGGGGTACGATGTGAGACCTTTGTGAAAATTCCTTTTTTCATATATTCAAGTAGGGCGTCATATGAAAGGACTTCATTTCAGTAATCCTTAAAATTTATTTTGGAATTTTACACCTCACCATTTTTTGTATAATTTTGAATAATGACTTTTTCTTCGTGTTTTCTTTTTTAAGTTTGAAAAAGAAGATCTTTTACAGTCGAATTTTACATAAATGAAATTAACGTTCGTTCCTCGCCTATAACTATTTAAGTTTTGATTTTACGAAAAAGACATAGATAAAAAAAAAATACACCGACCGACCGAAAAAAAATGTTTAAGCTGAAAAATTAAGATCTTCTATAGTCGAATTTTAAAGATTTAACTAATATCGTTCGTTGTTCGCCTATAACTATTTCAGTTTCGATTTTATAAAAAAATTAGTTTAATAATAGTTGTAGATCTTGAAAAAATACATCGATTTTCTCCTTTGTTTAGGCAAGCTTTTAAAAAGATTTTTTAATCTTAAAAATTAAGATCAAATTTTACAGAATTAACATTAAAGTTCGTTCGTTAACTATTTCAGTTTCGATTTTATTCAAAAAAGTCCAAGCGGCACGTATATCCGCTAGAAATAGGTAGATTTCGAGATCAGACAGTTTTGTGTGCCAGTAGAATCTGATATATCAGATTAGTTTAAATAAAACAAACTAATTTCAAACAGATATCGAACAAAATTTAAAAAGATAATTAGCTACCTACAAGCAAAATTATATCTATCCAATTTTGCAACAAACAAATATCAAATCTACCACAGAACATGTGTGTGACAATTTATGACACAAACCTACTCTATATCATATGTCGTGCAATTACTGCAAAATATCAAAATAGTTTATTTCTAAGAAAAAAAAATTAATTTTTTCTATTCAAATCTTTTATTTTTTTGACTGTTATAAGGTTGACATTGACTGTTATAAGGTTTTTGGAAATTGTAGTTGGGGATTGTTGCAAACTTTTTTGTTGAAGCCAACAAGTCAAAAACCTCTAACTGCAGAGGTTTATATTTATAAGAAACGGATTAAAATGTTTCCACAGATTCTAAATTTATGAAGATTTTAAAAATATTAGTATCCAAACGGCCGTTATAACATATTAAAAAAACTACTTTTTTTTCTAGTATAAAGCCTATAGTTCCTTAACCATGTGTTAGATTTTTCTGATTTACGAACTCGTCCAAGATATTAATAAAACACACATTATTAAGAAAGGTTTTTTGATCTGGCTCCACAAATGCAACCATGAGGGCGCCGGTTGATTCAAACGCATTTTGTGTTTTACAAGCTTTGTTGTAGGAGCCGCTCACTCAGAAACCTCCAGCTGCAGAGGTATTTTTTTTGAAAGAAACTGATTAAAAAGGTCTCAAAAATTCTAAATTTATAAAGTTTTTAAAAATATTAGAATCCAAACGGCCGTTATAACGGATCTAAAAAACAGAGGTTTTTTCTAGTATAAAGCTTCTAGTTTCTTAACCATGTGTTGGATTGGGCTGATTTACGAACTTGTCCAAGATATTAATAAAACGCACATTTTTAAAAAAGGTTTTTTGATCTGGCCTTATAAATGCGACCGTGAGAGTGCAGGTTGTTTTAAAAAAAAAAATTTTTTTACAAACTTTTTGTTGGAACCGCTCACTCAGAAACCTCTAACTGCAGAGATCTATTTTTAAAACAAATTGATAAAAAAAATTCCAAAGATTTTAAAATTTGTTAAATTTTTTGAAATATTAGTATCCAAACGGCCGTTATAACGGTTTTAAAAAATCAATTTTTTTCAGAAAAAAGCCTCTAGTTTCTTAACCACGTGTCGGATTTTGCTGATTCACAAACTTGTCCAAGATATTATTAAAACACACAAGTACAGAAAGTTTTTTTGATCTAGCTCAACAAATGCGACCGTGACAGTTCCGGTCGTTTTCGTTATATCTCATATCGTTTATATATATATATATATATATATATATATATATATATATATATATATATATATATATATATATATATATATATATATTTATATATATATATATATATATATATATATATATATATATATATATATATATATATATATATATATATATATATATATATATATATATATATATATATATATATATATATATATATATATATATATTAGGGTGCTTTTTTTGGGGCGACAATTCTTTTTTTCTGGTGTTCCACCAAAATTTTGTTGGAAATACCCAAGAAAACGTCCTCCTAAAATATGAGCCCTCAAAATTAAAGTTTAGCACTCGGAATTTGCGTTTGAATATTTTCCATACAAAATACATGTAAACTTTAGTGTTTTTTAAAAAAAAATTACAGCTCAGCGGCCTTTATACTATTTTAAAATGGAAAAAAGCAACTAACTCAGGATTAAATTATCTACAAAAATGCTTATAGAGATGTAACTGTAACTTACACCGGTGACACAGTACAGATCACAAAATTAAATTTTATATGTATTTCTTGTTCTTTTGTTTTTATTTCATAAATGGCTAGAACTACAGGAAAAATGTCAATAGCAAAGTTGTAGTTAATTAAGTTTCCTACAAAAAACTCAAAACAACCGAATCTCTATGATTGATATTTCTCGAGATAATAAACATTTATTATTTTAGAACTTGCGATCTTGATAAATTGATGACAAAAATCTCTTAAAACATCCATTTTAATAAAAGCTTATTATCTCGAGAAATATCAATCATAGAGATTCGGTTGTTTTGAGTTTTTTGTAGGAAACTTAATTAACTACAACTTTGTTATCGACATTTTTCCTGTAGTTCTAGCCATTTATGAAATAAAAACAAAAGAACAAGAAATTCATATGAAATTTAATTTTGTGATCTGTACTGTGTCACCGGTGTAAGTTACAGTTACATCTCTATAAGCATTTTTGTAGATAATTTAATCCTGAGTTAGTTGCTTTTTTCCATTTTAAAATAGTATAAAAGGCCGCTGAGCTGTAATTTTTTTTTTAAAAAACACTAAAGTTTACATGTATTTTGTATGGAAAATATTCAAACGCAAATGCCGAGTGCTAAACTTTAATTTTGAGGGCTCATATTTTAGGAGGACGTTTTCTTGGGTATTTCCAACAAAATTTTGGTGGGGCACCAGAAAAAAAGAATTGTCGCCCAAAAGAAAAGCACCCTAATATATATATATATATATATATATATATATATATATATATATATATATATATATATATATATATATATATATATATATATATATATATATATATATATATATATATATATATATATATATATATATATATATATATATATATATAATATATATATATACATATATATATATATATATATATATATATATATATATATATATATATATATATATATATGTATATATATATATATATATATATATATATATATATATATATATATATATATATATATATATATATATATATAAATATATATATATATATATATATATATATATATATATATATATATATATATATATATATATATATATATATATATATATATATATATATATATATATATATAGATATATATATATATATATATATATACACCCAATTCTGTTTTTACACGGTAGATACGTTCCAGGAAAAGACGTGTAAAAAAAAACCGTGCATAAAAAGACATGCAGCACATAGAAAAAAAGGGGATTGGTTCCATACCCTTTATTTCTGTAAAAAATAGGTAAAATAAAATGATTTGTACAAAAAAACTATTAGGAGTCCATATAAAAGCCAAATTAAATTTTTTTGTGCATGTATGCACAGTTTATTTGATAAAAAACAAAAACTAAATCAGAGATAAGCAACAGTGCGACAATGCTGTAAGAA